>OX381721.1:34383560-34463961 GCA_947462335.1 Harmothoe impar | reverse complement strand
TGGTAGTGACAACCCAGTGGGCACAGCAACGCTTAATAAGTGACTAATAAGCTCTCCAATGAAGTGCTTATTATCCTTCTATATTGTGGCTATAATGTAAGAACTATTAGTCAGCTAATCTGCAGCACTTATTAAGCCCTTCAAAGCAGTGGTTATCAAGAGGTTCAATAATTCAGCTAATAAGGGCAACAAAAGTCAAATTTATTCAAAGATTATAATTGTGACACTACCGCACTGCTATAAAGCAGCACTTATAAGTGACTTGCTCTGCAGTTCTTATTAAGCACTTCAAAGCAGTGATTAGTAATAAGCTGAAGTGTGCCACTATTTAAAAAGGAATTCCACTGAAACTTTCTGCTGTTTATTCAAGCATATAACATTCATGAGCAGCTCAGTATACATACATTGGAAATTCATGATTGTTGTACAAATTAATGTTGTCAATGGGAATCGAACTCCTTACCTCCAGATGTAAAGTCCAGTGTGCTATTGCATGAGCTAGTGGGGCTGATGATAAGTGGTGGTCCTAAACCTTACTGTACCCCTAGCATACCCTAGGTACACTGCAAAAGCAGCCCTTCATATATCATGCTCACACACTGGCTAAAAAGGGCTTTATTTGCAGTGAGATACAAACAAAAACTGTCTTATTTGAATCTGATTGAATGAAAAACCCATTCAATTCATTTTGGAAATAGATGGGAAGTATTATTCTCTTCAGCTATGCACCCATTTTCTTTGCGTAAAGCAGAAGCAAAAGGTCCGGATGAGTTTTTCTAAAAAAATGTTTGGTTTTATCAAACCTCTCACAATATACAGAAAAGTGGGAATAGAAGTATTATATCAAAATTGAGTTTGTATTGACAGTGTACAAGTCATTGTCAACCACTGTGAACACATCCTAGCTCCTGACCCTGGCAAACCTGACACACCTGATAACCAACTGGTGACTGTGGTGCAATGTGCCTTGACCGTACTCACTGTCAGATAGCGTGGGATGGCTGCTGTCACAACCTTTTCTCAGAGTCTCCAGTGGTCCATTGTAGCCTTTTCCCCTCCCGGCTAGGACCACCTTCGTCAACACTGATATCTGCTATCTTTTTACCAGTCGTAAGTGTATTATGCTTTTACGGGCTGAAGCGGATCTGTGCAAGTCTCATGGGAGACCAGGACACCGAAGGTTCACTGCAGTCTGTCTACTGACACTTACAGACGCGACTCCTGTCAGGACAACTCTTGGGAAAATTTGGTGCCATGGCTCCTTCTGGGATCGCACCCAGGACCTCTCACACACAAGTCCAGCGACTTACTCATTAGGCCACCAAATCTCCTTGTAGAATCATGGTGTATTCCCCCCTCAAATAGGTACCAGAACAGAAGACAACAAGGAGACACAAAGTATTCTCAAAGATCACACAACTTACCCTTGGGTATTAATATGTTATGACATAAAGTGGTTCTTAGACAATACAAATACAGTCCTTATCAAGGGATGTCAATGCACTGATTAATAAGAACTTCATTTGCGGGGCTTAATATCCATTATAAAGAAGATGGTTAATCAGTTACTAACAAACCCTGCTTTTGCAGCCCTGCAGAACCTCTAATAAGGTCTTACATGTGATGGTTATTAGACAGTGAAAAAGCAGCCCTTATCAGGGCATGTCGATTCACTGCTTAATAAGGACTTATCTTGCACTGACTGATAAGAACTTAATTTGCAGGGCTTGATATTCATAACAAAGACAATAGTTAATCAGCTATGAATAAGCCCTACTGTTGCAGCCCTGCATAACCCCAAATAAGGTCTTACATGTGATGGTTATTAGACAGTGCAAAAGCAGCCTTTAATAGGGGATGTTGATACACTGCTTAATAAGGACTAAAAATGTAGGCCTTCTTAGTTATTATGAAAACCACCATTAATAAGTCCTGTTTCTGTAGCCCTTCAGCCGTTGTAGCTAACCAGAGCTGCATGGCCCCTCCTAATAAGGGAGGCATATGTAGCCCTGCATGTGCATCACTTATTAAAAGCTTAATATTCTGTTAATTATTGAGTACAAATACCATGCTAAATGTTACCAACTATTGTGTGCTGCCTGAATGGATAATACGCCCTGCAAGGTCATTAGCCACCAGAGCAGCTACTAATCAGTGGTGGCGTGCCCACTGGGAAGTGATAAGTCCATTCCTTAGAATCGACAAGAGACATCCGGTCGGGGGCCCTCAAAGGGTGTGGTCAGAGGGAGGGGGGGGGCTCTGGGTGTAGGGATGGCCGGGGATGAGGAGGTCTTGGTGGGGGGGGGGGGGGATGTCTCTATATATAATCACCTTTTGTAGTTATTTTATGTGATTTGCATGGAATGTGGGTTCAAGATGGGTTAGGAGCTAATTTGGGGTTGATTTTCATTTTTTTGAGATACAAATATTTGTGTAGCTATTTAAATAATTATGTTACATTTAGTTCATAAAATATAGAGAGAACCTGGTCAGGGGACCCATCTTTGTAATAGAGACAGGTCCCCTGACCATGATTTGCCTATATGTTTGGAATTTATAAATATCGGATTGATTTAAAAAGCGACACACATATTTTTATGGAGACTATGAACACACCTACGTTGTGTAACTTAAAAATATGAACTACTCAAATAAGCTCCTAGCCCACAGAGATGAGAGCGGTTCCTTGTTGGTTGATACAATAGCAGCCATATTTTCTAGGGCGTTGATTGTGATCGAATCTATGAAGTGAGAGAAGGTATAGCAAGCACTTCCCCACCCTTTAACCGAGTCAATGCTTCTTTTATATCCCACACTACATAGCCATATTGGTGGATGGACACCTACGGTACACATGTGTAACATCTGCCCCATGAGGCCACAGACTGCATCTGAGACAAGTCGAGTTTTCCAGATGCACATTTATAAACTCTGAGGCATCATGCCGTCTATAAAAGGCCAGAAAGTAACACAGATTTCTTTAAGGTTTCAGGTATATTGCCGGTCTGACCGCATTTGATATACAACACATTTATATACACTCCAGGCTTGCATGACTGTCCCTCAACCCCCTTTCTGTTCTCAGTATGGCAGCGTTCTGTTAACCAGTAGGGTGATGGAGTGTTATACAGTGACAAGCCAACACAAATATCAGGACATCTTGAAAATAATTATCCAGCTTTCTGTGAGTGTGCATGTATTTACCAAACATGGAAAACACGGTCCCTTTAAAAATTCGCCCCCAACCCCCAACTCACCGCCACTTTGTGAACACCACACAGTTCTCAAGAAAAGAAAAAGCGTCAAAAGGGAGTCAAGCTTGCTTCCAGAATGACTCCCCTCTTTAGGGGAGCCCAGGCTGTCTAAGGGGGTCTATAGATGTGACTCCCTTGCTGACTTAAGGGAGTCACCTGGGGGAGTCGTATGACCCAGAGAGCTATATAACTCCCCCAGGTGACTCCCTTAGGTCACCCAGAGGGTCACCTAGGCTCCCTTAGGCGACCTGGTCCCCCCTAGAGAGGGGAGTCATTCTGGAGACTCCCTTTTGACTCTGTCTCTTCTCTCTGTGCACACCTGCCCGTGCGCCACCTGGGGGCATTCGGTGACGTTTTTATAGCGGCCGTCCCCTTTGTCGTGCCGTCAACACCTCCGTGGGGACTTTGATGAATGGGCGCAACATGCTCATCTAAATCGACTCAATTCCGCCGACACGTGTACATTTAACCCTTTAAGGGTAGCATAATGCTTCAATGTGCCGTGTTCTTTCACACAGAAAAGAAGTAGAATCACTGTGACTCCCGACTTGATCACTCAGGTAACTCTCCCCAGGACTCTAATGTGACTCCTTAACATAAGCAGGACTCTATAAACTCTATAATGACTCTATAATGACTCTGTTCTAAGACTCAATAATGATTGGGGGTCACTTTAGAGTTGTAGGGGGAGTTACCTCAGTGACCGGGGCTGGACTCCCATTTGAGAGTTACAGTGATTCTACTTCTTCTCTCTGTGTTGTCGTCATGTATCCTGTATCGACCCCTGATGCATCGGGATGACAGAGGAAATAGCCCTTTCACCATTTAATAAGGACGACATGATACCTTAATGCATCATGCCCTTGGTCGTCATGACACATAAATGCAGCCCATGGCGAGTAACTCGCCAGGGTGCATTCAAGCATCATACTGACTTATGAGCTTGAGACACTCCCGAAGGTTTGGCATAATACGCCAATGCAGCACCAGCGAGTTACTCACAAATTTTATCTTTAAGTGACATGCGTCCTTAAAGGGTTAAAACAGTCCAGCTTGCCTCCAGAATGACTCCCCTGTTTAGGGATTCAGGTCGCCTAGGAAAGCCTGGGTGACTCTCTGGCTGACCTAAGTGAATCACAGTGGGGAGTCATATGACTCAGAGAGCTATATGACTCACCCAGGTGATTCCCTTAGGTCAGTCAGAGAGTCACCTAGGCTCCCCTAGGCGACCTGGGGAGTCATTCTGGAGGCAACCTGGACTGCCCTTTGACGCTGTATCTTCTCTCTGTGCTCTGCTGTCCTTAGAGGGTTAGTGTATATGTGTGACGGGACGTGGTAGGAATGAGGGATGGGGAGGAGCTCCCACCCCCAGGGCACCTCCTGCATGGGGGGGGACTTTGTGACACACGGTTTGTGAGACGGGACCACACTGAATAGGAGCAAGTGGAGGGGGGTAGCAATGGAACGGAGGCAGGAAGGGAGGTTCAAATTGAGGAGGAAGATTTGGGAATCAGGTTGGATGGGTTGCTTTAAACTCAAACCCATGCAGGCCCCGCCAGGTATTGAAGGAATTGAATTTAATGGCATATACAGCCTACCGTAGTGGCATGTACAATGTATACGCGCCCTGTTGTTTATGAATTTCAATTAGGTATTACCCACTTGTTCAAGACCAGCATTTAGTTCATTAACATGTTTCAAATTCCACTTTACCCCCGCCACTTATTCGAGGACCGGGGGCTTAATTAAACATGTGCCTCTACATGGGTCCCCACAATTTTGACCGGTTCGCCATGTCGTTTTCTGGCAAAAGGGCCGTGTCACTGTGTCGAATGTTATGTATTTAGAGTATACTAGGGTAATTCAAAGATGTCTTGTCCGTCAATTCTTAAAAGGGCCGTGTCGCCGTGTCGCCCGTGTCGATTTTTAACCCATGTAGAGACACAAACATGCCACTATGGTATACCACAGGGATCGGAATTTAGGAAAGGATGATAACAAAATAAGGACTTTACCATGGTCAGCATGTACGATCACTTCCTTTATCATCAATTTTGTGTTCTGGATCTCAATCCCAGTCTGCCTGTTCACATTGAAACTGAGTTTTTACAATTATGCTCATAGATTTAGATATCAGAATGTCTGTCCAAGCAGATCTTAGGCTACCTCGTGAGGAGTGGACTAGGGGTGTCTAGAAGTGTTCAATGGAAGAAGACAAAGTATAGGACCTCTGAATGTCCCTAAAAGAAGAGCTCAGGCTGGGACAGAGACATATGGGGGAGTAACAGGAGCCAGGACGTGCTTGGAGAGTGAGGGGGAAAATGGCGCCCAAGTGAACAGCCAGTAAACAGCCCAGATGCATCCCCACCACATCACAGCCGTGCACGTTCTGTAACATGCACGCTCATTGGTCCACGTAACCCTGCGCATGCCCATGGGGCCCCTTCCGGTGCAGTGATTTATGGGTAGTGAATGGATGGCGCCACCTGTCAGAAGTGTTAGAAGTGAGGCGGCGCAGCTTCTCCTGATGCTGATGCACTCCTGCACAGAGAGAAGGAACAGCATCAAATGGGAGTCCAGGTTGCCCCCAGAATGACCCCCTGTTTAAGTGAGTCCAGGTTGCCTAAGAGAGCATAGCTGACTCTCTTGCTGACCTATTGGAGTCACCTGGGAGAGACCCAGAGAGCTATATGACTCCCCCAGCTGACTCCCTTAGAGTCCCCTCAGGATCAGTCGAGATGCCTGCCTCTCTCTGCCACCAGGCAGGAGCCAGCTCCAGTAGACCATGTCACTCCCGATGTACCAGGTACCATATTCATGACCATGCACTCCAGTCTTTGACTGCTTCCCCTGTCCTGATTAGGGTGAGATCTAGCCCTATCGGTATTGTTCAAATCCAAAACAAACTAACACAATACTTTACAGAGCCATCCGTCTTTTAGCTTTAAATGAAAAAAGAACCATCGGAATGTTGTCATATTTGGAAGGGAATTTGACGCAAAATGCCCTAGCTTTGGTGCAGACCCTACACACTACCTACACCCCCTCCTGGTGAGTGAATCTTGAACTACCACCCCCGCCCCCCCCGCCCCCTACCTCTGCCACCCCAGGGGGTCTGATGGGAGCCTCCTGCGGCACGTGTCCTGATAAGACGAGGCACGTGATTGGTCCACGTGGGCGCATGCTCAGTACCCGATCTGCACATGTGCAGGAGTGGTGTACTACCTCGTGTTGGAAAAAGAGGCCGACTCTCATGGTATCAGACCACTGACACATTTTTCTCTGATTTAATGAAAGTGTTAAAGCAAAATAGCAAGATCCAAGCCCTCTTAGAATCCTGAAGACGGCATATTTCCCCTTTTCTAACAAAAATACTTTAATACTTAGTTCAGCACCCCTATAGATACATTTATCTATGAACCTGTGTCGGAAACTTATATCTCTATTCTGCAGTTAGACTTAAAACAAAGCATCAAACGACCCTTTTTATATACATATATGGACTCATTTTGGCGACATGTCTGGCCCTAGAATGAGAGTCGGAGAACTCTTCTGATATAATTGAGTGTGTGGAAATGACAACACCGAAAGAAAAACATTTGCCCTAAGTTTTCCTAGAAGGAACAGTAGGAAGGAACTCTTTCTCACACCATCCTGGAATGTCTAGTATCAACCTCTGAGCTGCTGTAATCATGTGTTCACAATAAAGTTCTGATATGTATCTCTTTGCCCCCTCAGTTATAGTTGTCTCACCCGCCCCTTTGTATACACGAGGAGGCAGTGGCATGCCTTTACACATCTCCTGTGTCTGCATGGAGTTCATGTCCCTGGTGTTTGTAATAACGTACTACTATCAGCTGTGATAACCTCTAGATTCTCTCCCCTCTCTCCTCATTGACTACCTTACCTGCAGGCTACACTTGTGACACATGGTTTATTCACTTTTGTTACCATCAGACATGTGTCTACTACATGTTACTGCAGCAATTCCAGGCACGGTGAGCCCCTTTTGTACTCCTGGAAGACCTGGTAATGATGTACTAACAGTATCAGTTGTAATCTCTAGAGCTCAGTCCAACTGCCACTCTCCTCCTCTTCTATACTATAACTGTATACCCTACATGCTATACACATGGCCTATTCACTGTTGTTATTAACACTGACTATCGGACATGTGTATCTATCTCATGTCGCAAATGCAATTCCAGGCACCGAGAACCCTTTTGTACTCCTGGCAGATCTACTAACAATAATTATCAGCTTTGATAATATCTAGACCTGTGTCAAAGGATGGATACCCCCCGTCCTACACCAGACTACATATGCCCTATGGGCTATACACATGGCCTATTCATTATTGTTATTCTCACTGACTATCGGACATATGTGTCTTATCTATTTCATCATGCTACCAATTCAATCCCAAGCACTGCAAACTCCTTTGTACGCCTGGCAGATATGGTAATGTACTAACAATATCACATATGTATCTCTTACATGCTACCAAGGCAATTCCAGGCACTACAAACCCCGTTGTACTCCTGGCAGATCTAGTAATGCATTAACAATATCAGCTTTGATAATCTCTAGACCTGTGTCCAACTCCCCCTCCCCCTACAGTATACACATGCACACACAGACCACATGGCCCATTCACAATAATTATTCCCACTGACTATCAGACATTTGCATCTACACCACGTTGCTGAGGCAATTCCAGGTACTAGGAGCCCCTTTTGTATACCTGTAATGATGTACTACCAATACCAGCTGTGATACACCTGAATACCCCCTCCCCTTATACCCTCCTCCAATCCTCACATGCCCCAGATTTATTGGAAAAAATGACACTTAAATGTACCATTATTTACAAATAAATAGATTAGAAAACTTGAATAAACCTAAATCTAAGTGTCCCTCTCAAGGTGTGTGTCCGACTTAAGGTAAATCTACCCTACACCCGAATCTCCCTAACCGTACCATCGCGATTAAGCGCCGGGACGCTCTTCAATTTGATGGGGCTCTTACCCAGGTGCTTAAACAAGACAGGCGCTTATTTAAGATCACGATTTTAGTGCTTAAGAAGCATTTGGAAGCCCCTACACCCCTGCGCTTATTCAAGACCAGCGCTTATCCAAGACCAGGTGCTTTATCGCGACGGTACGGTACATACCCCCTCCCCCACCCCACCTGCATATGCCCTACACCTTAACATATGTACCTTTGTTATTACCAGACATATGTATCTCCCCCATGTTACTCACCAAGACAGCATCAATTCCAGGCACTGTCCCTCTCCTGACTTCCCTGACAGTATTTTAAATCGGTCAAGAGTCCTTGTATACATCTGGGGATCCCGGGGTATAATGCAGGTAGTTAATCCGTCTGACAACCCTCTCCCCTCCTCCAGCACAGTGTTAGTTCTGCAGACACTTTGATCTAGACTCATGACTGGTAGGAGGGGAGCTTAACCCTTAAACCCTTTAAGGACGGCATAATGTTTTAATGTATAATGACAGTGGTCGTCATGATGCATATATATGCAGCCCTGGTGAGAAACTTGCCATTGCTGCATTCATGCATCATGCCGACCTCATGGGGTTGAGACACTCCCGAAGGGTCATCATGATGCACCAATGCAGCCCTGGCGCGTTACTCATCAGGGCTGCATTTGTGCATCATGACGACAAATGTAATCTTTTAGTGATATCCGTCCTTAAAGGGCAGCATAGTTCTTTGATGTAGAATGCTCCTCTTTGACATGATGCCCTGGCATCCATTGTCGCCAGCCCTGCACTGTCAGAAGTTAGTGTAGCTGCACAGTGAGCTGCAGTGTATATTTACAGTATAAAAGGATGTTTTTTTGGGTTTGAAACAAAATATATGTTACAGTATAACTCACTGTGCAGCTACACCGACTTCTGACATTCATGCATGCAACATTCAGACCCCGTGTGGTTTTACTCTTGTTACTGAAGTACTGCTGGCGAGTTACTCACCAGTGCTGCACTTGTGTATCATGGTGACATATGAACATGGAGCCGCGAGATACCCAGCCAACAAAAATACAGTTGTACGCCAAAATAACGTTTTTAACGTTTTATAACGTTTTGCCCTCATAAGGAGCCATAGAGAAATGTTATATAATGTTGTGAAACCGTTTTCTTATTTACTAGGTAAGCCGTTTTAAAAGAGTCTGGTGTTTCCCACATCGGCCTCATCTACTTCTACTAGTGTAAAGTTTAGAATCTATCAAAGCCATTTTGTTGCATTTCATCCAATACTGTCATCCAATATTACTTACTCTTTTGATGCATTTTCCCTTTTGATGCATTTTCTTTTTTTTATGCTTGCTATAGGAAGTCCGCTATGCTGCTATGTTGTGTTAGTTGCATATCAAACCAAGGCAATGGTAAGTGTACTTCATGCTGCTCAGAAAATGTCTTTTGGTTGCAACAAGCACCCTGATAGAAATGACTTCAGTATTAAAGGCCCAACGCCCCTAAATATATAGAGCTGAGTACCTGTCCCGACTGCACTCTGACTGTTACTGGACGTGCAGTAAGATCTGCGGGTTTAACGTCCATTGAGGAGAAATGTGTAAAAGAGATGTGTAGAACATGGATTCAATAGAAAAAGAAGTGCCATACTCAATTCAGAGATGTATATCATTCAAATAAATGAATGAATCAGGTCATTTCTATTTCCGATCAGATCTATCAAAAAGGCAGTTTCTTCCAAGTAGGCCTAAATAGCTTGTATAGACTTCATCAAAAATCTAGCAACTCGAATTAAAAAGCCATGCTATCAGAATCTACAAGAGGGACCAGAAGGATTCAAGCAGCATGTCAACCAAGCGAACTGGTTCAAATGGTATAGGCATGATGCATGAATGCAGTGCTAACTCTCAGGGCTGCATGCATGGCATGATGCGTGAATGCAGCCTTGACAGGTAGCGCTGCATCCATGCATTATGCCGACACAGGGCATAGCACATTGAAGCGCTCTGCTGCCGCTACAGGATTAATATACCACTTTGCTGGTGTCATCACTGTAGAAGCATTCACAGAAATGATCCAATCTCTGGGAGGGGCCCCGCGGGTATAGGATTGATTGGATTCAGGGCCACAGATGAGCCCATAGTCTGGCACTGAGATTGAGGACTGAGAGCATTCTGCAGCAGAGGGAGTGATCAGAGGGCCTCTCTGCACATCTAAAATCTCTACTAAAGTCATCACTCTCCAAACAGTTTCTTAGTCAACACTCTAACCCAGGCGATGAATGATCTCACTTCATCAGGTGTATGAAGACTGCCGTATCCGGACAGAGAGGACTTGACCATGACCAATGGCGCCACCCTTTGCTCTCACAACAGAAGGAGGTAGTTGTAAGAAGAGAGCAATAAGAATCGGTCAGACAAGTGTAGATAGAGAGCAATATCAGCGGGTTAGTTAGAGTAGGTACATTAGATGAACTGTAGACGAATATAGACACACTGTAAAAAGTTGGTTGCCAATTTTGTAGGTGTACAGTAGCTTCTACTGTAGGTGTGCAGTTCATTGTAGGTAAACAGTAGAATCTACTGTAAATCTACAGTAGATTCTACTGTAAATCAAATCTACAGTAGATTCTACTGTAGATCTACAGTAAGTTCTACTGTGTACCTACACTAACTTTTTACACGACGTCTAGAGTGGTGTGTTGGGAAGAAGAAGGGAAACTGACCCAAGGATATAGACAGAAATTCAATGTTTCAAAGTGTCCAAAAAGACCGTTTCTTTACGAGCGGGTATGTGCTCCAGGGAGTCAGGAAACAGGAAACATGTTAAAGTGAATTCTCTATATATATTCATTTAATGTAATTATTGACCTACGGTAGAGATTTCGATGTATTGATGTTATTGTCACTAACTGAAAGGTTGCCTGGGAAACAGCCTAGGGTATCAGATCGCAAAATACTTCTTTGCAGCTACAGTTATATATAAAGAAAGGCAGCGGACGAAGGCAAAGGCAGAAAAAGGCAGAGGTAGAGGTTCTCACATGTACATGTACGTGATACAGAAACCACAGGCGGCCACCAGCCCTATGCTCTCAGTTACAGGAACACCTACACTGGCAACCTGTGCAGCTGCATCTCTACTGATCCCTATCTCCACAGGAGGCCTTTTGAAACTGGACACTTTCCACTTGACTCCCAATCTCATGTCCTGACACCTTACCCCTATAGGCCTTTAACTCACCTTAACCCTACAGGCCGCAGCATTCTTTAATGTGTTAGGACATTTGTCATAATGATGCATGAATGCAGCTCTGATGAGTATCTCACCATGGCTGCATTTAAGTATCATGCAGACACTTAGGGGTTGTTACGTTCTCAAAGAGTTGGCATGAAGAGTGAATGAATCCTTGGCGAGTAGATTCTCAATGGCTGCATTCATGCATCATGACGGCCAATCACATTAAACATGACGCTGTCCTTAAAGGGTTACCCTCAGACAGAGGGGACTGACCTGCCCTGAACCCTGTGGGTCATGTTTTAATCCCTTCTGGGTATGTGTATCTATTCTAAAGCAGAGATTCCACCTATCATTTTTGTTTCATCGGTTATGATGGCTGTTTTTCCTCACTTTACATCACTTTGACCACATAATAATGGTTTTTAATCACACGGTTGCTAGCCACTTGCAATATTTTCTCTGTTGGCTTTCTATCACTCTTGGTGATTCTAGAATATTTACACTATGCCCTTGTGAAGCTAGACAATTGATATTATGACTCTAAATAATAGGCCAGGAGAGCAATTTTGGAAAGGAGAAATAGCGCTTTTCTTGATATTGAGGCTCGTTGACACCAAAAGCAAGAAAGAATTAGCGAGATAATTTCCACCCAACAATAGATAATTAAACAAGGAACTTTACAATTCATAAAATGAATGAAAAATACATGGAAAGATGAAAAATACCTCATAATATGTAAAAGACAAAAAAAAGAAATCTGACCTCAAAACATGAAGAATACCTTGATCTGATGGAATATCGCCTATAGCCTGATAGTGGAGATACTTCAGGCTTGTACAACCCAGGTGTCCAGTAGCCCTTTCACATACAAAGCAGGACCAGGTAGACGTGTCAGCCCTCCTGCCCCCCCCCATGTCACCTGGGTCACATCCTGGGGGCTACACACCTTATAAAACCCGCATGTCTCACCCTATTAACCCCCTAGGGGCATGGATTGTGGGATCAAAGTAGCCACATACCGTAAAGCTGATGCAGTCTTTGCAAAAACTTTTTCATCCCACAGGACATTTGGTCCTGCAAATTTTCAATGTTGAAGGATCGGCTACATTCTTTGTCCATTAAAAATACATTTTAATTGTAATCATTTATTACCAAATCAGGACAGATATATAGTTTTACACAGTATATTGACATACATATTTCAGCTGTAGAAGCCCAACTGAATTCTTTTTGTTCAGTAAAGCCCAAAATGTAACTGGACATTGGAAAAACAGATCGAGGGATATCAGCCACGTTTTCACTCTCATATATGAACTGAAATCTGACCTTTGTTCAATTGTAGACAGTCACATATTATATATGCGCAGACAGTTGGAAATGCCTCTGGGATAAAATGTACATTTAATTGGATTGGTTGTTCACATGTCAATGTTAAACTAGCTGTTTGCTTGGCAGTAGATCCAGGACCATTAAATTGGCATATATACATAGAGGGATGGGTCTAGTGACCACTTTTAGGTATAGGGGTGTACATAGCTGACTGAAGCACGAGGGTGGCACAGGTGTATATACGGCACTAACGCATTAGGCTGTGGGGGCCGCCATCTTGGATCAGAGCAATGCATTGTGGTTAGGCCTTGACTCCACAGCAGTGCACTATGGATAAATTTATTATCCGTCGATTTGTTCCAGGTATGAAAGAAGGGGATTAACCTGATAAGAAGATGGGGTGTAGCCCCCGTCTACCTGAATTACCAGGATATCCTAGTCATGTATACCTAGATATCGGTAGCGAGCGTCCATTGCTTGATCTGGTACTGGTGAGATAAGCACTGTTAACAGCTATCACAATGGGTACCAGTTGTTGCATACATGAACTCTGCAGTGAAAGCAGGGAATCATCTCAGTAATTGAAAATTATTCCCTACACGCCTATATGCATGGAAACGGTTCATCATAATAATGTTGAATACATCAAGACCATCCTAGCCAGAATGTACCCTAGCCAGAATGGCTAATGGCATCATCTGTGAACTTTTTTCTCATATTAAGGAGGCCAGTTTTTGTCTACTATATATAGGCTATATAGCTTGTAATTCTGGAATAATAAGTCTACTTTGTACATTAATCAAGTTCATGGAATCTGAAATCTAAGGGAGTAACCATCTTTGAGTTCTGCTTAAATGTCATGCAGTGTATTAATGTGTCTGGCTAGACAAAATGGCGGCGGCCATCACGTGACTAGTCCTAATATCCTCAGATGGACAGTCTAAACTCCCCCTTATTGACATGACAGCCGACTCTGCCAAACTGGCACGGAGAGGAGGACACCTCGCTAGGGGCCTGAACAAATAGCTACTTTAAAGTGAAAATTAAACTAACCGACCTCAGCTCATGCCAATATTGTCAGTTTTATTGATAAATACATGGCTGTGTCTCACGACCTTGGTCCAATGTTTTTGTCTCTGACCGGGTGCCGTCTCTGACCAGGTGCTGTCTCTGACCGGGTGCCGTCTCTGACCGGATGCTACTTTGGGAGTTTAGTTATCTTCTACCAACAGCAGGAGGCTAATAATAATTACATAAAAACTGCCATGAAGTTTTTACAAATCCTCATTTATATGACCATAGGTTAAAAATTAAATAAAATAAAATTTTGACACCAGGTCAGAGACGGCACCCGGTCAGAGACGGCACCCAGTCAGAGAGGGCACCCGGTCAGAGACAAAAACATTGGCCAAAGGTCGTGAGACACAGCCACATGCACCTCTAGTCTACAGCCTGGACTCTACTGCGCCATAGCGATCTAGCTGGTGTGGACTTGTTCACGCAACCTCTGTGTGTATAATAGCACTGGAGATGTTGGCTCTGCTCTCGCAACTTAGCTTGTTACTGGCAATCTATGGTGTGTTGGTGTATGGTCACTGCCTAATTCTCACGGGAAACTCTGAGAACAGAATTAATATGGCAATGCATAGGAGAGCCACCAGAAGTATCGCTATATGGTTAATACCACTTTTTATCACTGATGGCCTTTCTCACTAATCGATTAGAAGAGTACTCGAAAAGCATAGTGTGGACCATAGGTGACAGCGCCATTTGGACGGTTGCAGCTTTGAAACAGGCAATTATCTAACGCCCAATATGCTATCCAATATGTGTAACCCAATGTGCCGATATGTAAGCCCTCAATATTTATTGACAAAGAATAAGTGTCTTCCTGTATTATATTTGATGTGGAATATATTGGCAATGATGAGGACTCTTCTCCGGGATTCTTCTACTGTTGCCAATGTACCATGTCAGTATTGTCCTCTGCCTTTCCAAAGTTGAAGCCTGTAGCCAAGGCTTTATAAAAGGCCAAAAAAAAGGTAACAGGTGTTTCAGGTAACATGGCAAGAACATGTAGGGTCGGTAGGTGGGATCTTTTTTTTTTAAACTTTTTTTTTAAACATGAAAGTACTACACCGCCTATCCGAAGAACCTAGAATAAATCAAAAAAGGGTAAAAATACGAAAATCGCATAAAAGAATGTAGGGTCTGCCCTGTTTTGATTGGGTCGGTCAGGTGACCTGAAACAAACCTCTTTTTTGGGGCCTAACGGGAATATGCACAACTGTGAGGGAAATATTTCTTTAGATACTGCCGATAGGAAGTTTGGCTAACATATGATTACTGCCATGTCTGAGAGTGAAGTATTATGTTCAGAACAATCAGGACATTAACAAGATATCTCTAAAATACTGTATTGCAAGCAGGCTGTTGTTGACATAGTCAGGTCCTTGGCAATGGCCATCAGCAAGGTGAAGGGAAAATCATCAACAGCTTGGGCCAAAATTTAAAAAAAGGTTGGTTTCCGGTAACATGGTCGGAAAAAACAGACCCGGCCGGCCGAATTTTTTATATTCTTTTAAATTCAATTATGTTTGCATTTCCCCATTATAGGGCTAGTTTTAGCGTTTTTCTTCCAAAATCCTTGAAAATTGTCCGATTTACAATCCGTAAAAACTAACATGTGGCAAAAGAAGTGAGAAGGTGAAAAAAAAGGGGGGGGGGATCCAGCACTGTTTTGCTAGACCGGGTCGGGTGACCGGAAACAATTTTTTTAAAATTTGGCCTTATCTTTCTTGCTTAATTGGCCAAGTATGTGGGAACCAGCGGGGGACAAGTCGCAAGATGGCCGCTCCCTGATATCAGCCCGTTAGTACCGTATATATGTCAGGCGCAGAATCAGAATCTGTACAGTTCCGGAATTGCCCCTGTACAATTCCGGAACTGCGCAGAGCAATTCCGGAATTGCACCATAGTCAGATTGCACAGTTTCAGAATTCCTAACTGTTTTTACTGTACCTACACATATAGAACATAAATATATATTGCAATGATGTCTGAGGATGCTGTACTGCATTTTGGAGGTGTGAAAACAGTCAGGGAGAGCCCACATGCATGTCACACCTGTATGTAGCTGTGAATAAGGTGTGGCAGAAATGCCTCTGCTGTGATAAAACATTGAAGCTATGGCTGCATGGGCCCCAGATGATACAAAATAACCCCCTTGCAGATATTTTTCTTGTCCTACCTTTCTGTTTGAGGGGTATATTGATATATTTTATAATATATTTTATGACCATGTAGGAGTTCCGATATTGCGCAAATTCCGATATCGCGCGTGACATATATACCCCGATTAGACAGGTGCCAGTACTACACTGGTTCCCTGTCACCCTAACACCCATAAAGGGTCTGCCTGCAGGGGAACAGCCTCATGCTGCTTTGTTAGCCTGTTAACCCTTTAAATATAAGGTGTTCTAGTGCACTATAGACTTTGGTGTCATGCTGCACCAATGTATGACTTTTGAGTCTACTCACCACTGGTGCTTTCATGCTTTGAGATTGTATCAACCCCAAACAGTTGGCATTAGGCATAGATGCATGCTAATGAGACAGGACTGCATTCATGCACTTTTTATTGAAATACAAGATGTACTATACTTAAGTACTGGAATGGCCGTATTCAATACCCCCCTCCTCCCCCATTGAATACAACGTGGCCGTATTCCATGGGCTAAGAAAAAGTAGATTTTACGTCATTAAATGTCTTCAAATAAAAAAATAAACACACATGTCTATTTATTTCGACAAAGGATATAGTGCATTAAATTACTAGCCGGTTGTTATAGACCAATGCAGCAAGAAAAAGTCACTTTTCAGAAATGATGTTCAGACCGTTTTTGAGCATTTTTGACACCATGACCTACAAATTCATAATATAATCGCAAAATCTTGCATTCTAAATTTCACTGTTTGAAAGATAATTGTTCTGTGAATCTGCAGACATTAGCTGTTTGCAAACATAACCATTATAGACAATGTTATGAGGATTTGCTAAAAGCAACTTAAACACAACTTTATTATGAAAAAGTCACCCTTTCTTGCTGCATTGGTCTTTAGAGGGTTATAGTCACACCCTAACACTGCGGAGAATGATGGTTACGCCTACAGCCCCCAGGTATAGGGGTCGGTCCCTTCTGCCCCCCTCACCTTACTCCCTGCCCCAGGCCTACAGCCCCCAGGTGGAGGGGTCAGTCCCTCCTCCCCCCTCACCTTACTACCTGTCCCAGGCCTACAGCCCCCAGGTATAGGGGTCGGTCCCTCCTGCCCCCTCACCTTACTACCTGCCCCAGGCCTACAGCACGGGCACATGTACAGGTGGAACATTGCTGCTTAACCTTTTATGGAAAGCACACACAGCCAAAAATAATTATATCATTTCAAGAAAATAAGATTATTATACAATATTTTCTGGAAATAAGTGGCTTGTCTGCCAGTCGAGTTTAATAATCTTATTTTCTTGAAATTAGATAATTACTTTTGGCTGTGTATTGATTTGATGTAACATGCCATTTTGTCTAGATTTATTTCCACAAGGGGTATACATAGTGCATTAAATCACAATGCGGTACTTAGAGGGTTAGACACACCCTAACTATCTACATTATGCCTAGCAAATGCTTTCCAATCATTTTCCTTGTGTTTGACTGCATTTTTTATGGTATCAAAGTTCTCCTGATTGTGATTTACAGGTAGGAATAGACTGAATTTAGTGGTTGTATACAGGTTGTTGTGTTGTAATTTCAGGCTAAATCCAATGGTTACTTGATGCACCCCTACTAGGTCTTGATTTCTGGGAGCCAGACAGTTATTCATTTGTGACAATATATTATAGTTTTATTACGCTAGATGATGAGTGAGAGCCTGCAAACTTTCCATACCTGCATGCAATTATATGGATCATGTAATAAACCTAAAATGGGAAAATCACCTAAAATTAGCTGACATAGTAACTTTAACCCTTTAGGGGCTGCAGAGTGCTTGTCAATGTTTGTGTGATACGTAAATGCAGTAGCAAGTAACTCAACTGAGGCCAAACAAAAAGAAGGTTTGTTTCAGCTAACATGGGCAGATTATGTAGGGTCAGTAGGTCAGATATTTTTTAAAACCTTTTTTGTTAAACATGAAAGTACCAGCCAGCCTCTCAGAAGACCTTAAAATTAGCCAAAAAGGGTAAAATACGAAAATTTCTTCAAAATTCCAAAAAAACATAGGGTCGGCCCTGTTCTGATAGAGTCGGTCGGGTGACCTGAAACAAACCTCTCTTTTTTTGGCCTTATGTATGAATGTGATCATTGGAATGATATATATAAACCCAAGTATGAGTGTTATCACTCAGGCACTTCTCCATAAGAGGGTTTCTGACACTGACAATGCCCACCACTCCAGTGCCCTGTGTATATACATAGGCAGCATATATCTTACCATGTGGGTTGTGTAGGTCGGGCTATATGGTGTGTTCAAACACTTCCCACCTTCATCTATGTACCACTATGTGAAGAGGATCAGGTGGAATGGGTTCAATTGTGCCAGGTGATAAGCCCTATTCAAATGTATTTCTGAGATGAGTATCCCAAAGCCCCTCTAGCCTACATATAGTAATGTAATCCTTAACTCTTTAAGGGCAGCATAGTCATGGAATGTGCTACACCAGTCTATACGGAAACCTGCCGGACACCGGCTATAGCCAGCTAAAAGCCTGCTAGTCTAGCAGAAAGACTGCATCTGCCACACCCAATGACTGGCTACTATCCTGGACTACATGTGGGTTTTTACGGCTTGTAAATCGGACCATTATTGAGGTTTCTAGAGAATATTTTGTTGAAAAAAAACACAGAATGATTTTTATTGAAATGATTCAAATATAGCAGTAACCTCTATATAAATTCTCTTTTAATACTACATTTCTAGATTCAAACATTTAATTCTCCCAGGTAGCCGGGCCTGCAGATATTTAGCCGGGCCTGCTGAATGAAAAATCTGCAGGACCGAATGTCCTGTAAAGGGAAAAAACTTTTTCGCAAAGACTGCTACACCCTTTTGTCAATATGATGCATGAATGCATCACTGGCAGAAAATAGCTTACCAATGCTGCATTGATGCATCACACCTTTCCTACAGAGCTCCTACACTCCTGTGGCGTACACTGCACCAATCCAGATCCCCAGAATTTTATCAGTGCATCGTAATAACAAGTTAAAGATGAGTTCGGAGCGAATTTGGGGCCAATTTTCAGTTTTCAGTTACACAATGCATTTGTATTCGTAATGTCTAAACAAATGTGTATGCAAACTTTTAAATTCTACTGATACTTAGAAATGTATACAATAAAGAGAAAACCATGTCAGAATAGGTTGTGTGACCCCACTCTATTACGAAAACAGGTCCTCTGACCTTGGATTTATGCATTTCTACGTGTTAGATAGATTTTGAAGTTTACACGCACATTGATATAGGCATTATGAATACAAATACACTGTGTAACAGGAAAATAAAAATCGACCCAAAATTAGCTCCTAATCCATCTTTAACACGAAGCCTCCATGCATCATGCCATCACTAAAGGGTCAGAGCATAAGCGAAGAGTATCATGGCTGGGCCTTTATATAGAGGGTGTATTTATGTAGATTGAATTTCATCTACTTGCTCCCCCCTCTCTATCCCCTCCTCTAGGTAATATTATCTAAAGGTCTTCAAATCTTATCAAATGTAAAGCAAGGCTAAGGTGTTGTATGGGAATTACAGCAGATGTTAGATTTAAGGGAGTACACAAGACCTTTACCCCTAGCTGAATATTTCAATTGATTCTATATTAATTCATAGATTGTATGCTCAGGATGATAATGATAATGATAATGATAATGATTCAATTAGGGTTGACACAACGTTGACAGCGTTATATGTAAATGTGAAGAAAAGTTAACATCACAATTTTCTTTTAAACTTGTAAAGTAGTAATGTAGAAATCGTAGTGCAATATTGGGAACTGCATACGACGATCTAATACAAAAACACCACAAACTCGAAAAAGATTGAAAGACCATTGTTTATGTGATGGTCTATGAAACAACGCCGTTAATTGAAATCATGGGCCTTTTGCATCTACCCGAATAGCAACGTTGCTTGCACTTTGAATACATGGATAATGTAGAAATGACATTGACATCTGGGTATATAGTACATTGTACCAGCGTGATTGTGTATACAAGTATAGATACAGTTCTTTCTCCGTGGGGGTATGTTGGAGTATTTTCCTCTCCCCAGACCCTGATGTATGAGGGCTGCCACTCGACCCTCTTCAAGTGGTCATTTGTAGGTTAAAAGAGGGCCCAGAGAGGTTACAAAAATACCTGAGTTGATTCAAGAAAATATCTCTCCCCGGTGTCAATTGCGTTGATACCTTAGCCTTACAACGATGGCGAGTGAATAATATGAAAGTTCTAAAGGTGGAAACGCTGAAATAAAAACATATAAAAAGAATAAAGTGACTAATATTGATATGGCCAAGTCGGTAAACATTATGGTAGTCCTAAGGAGACTTCTGAATTATATATTTTCTTTTTTTGCCCATTCTCTGCTCCTTTTTCCTCTTAACCCTCCTTTTTGTTATTTTATCATTTTTGTCGTTGGGTCGAGGGCAGGCTTTTACGGCTAGCCCCTGTGGACTCTCCTCACCCCGTGTCTCCCCATTGAGCCCACATGCATGACTTCTACTATAGCCTTAGGCAGACAGAGTTGCCCTAAAGACAATCCTTAAAGCCTCCAAATTCTATTACGATTTTGCTGTGTCATTGTAAGCTGAGCCCCACCTTGGTGTTTTGCCTGTAAAACACACAATGGAGATTGAGAAGAGGTTGACACCATACAGGGTAATTGGTAGACATTGGGATTTCAGGTACTCATGTAATATAGACACACAACTACTGCCTTTTTCTCTTGGTGTGGTCTAACCATTTGAGCACATCATAATGCCCCAATACTCCATGTTCATTCTTCATCATGATGCACCAATACAGTGCCGATAGGTAGCTTACCAGCACAGCATAAGTGCATCATACCAACCCTTTTGGAGTGTACCAACAGCGGTAGGGTCCGCATGATACACGAAAGCAGCCCTGGTTCCTAAACGTATAAGGGATGCATTCATGCCTCATGACTACAAAGGACATAGCACTAGCATGATGCGGCCCTTAAAGGCTTTAATGGTGCCTCGGCCCACCCTAGCTCAACTAATATTTGCCCTGCCAGATTCCTGACATGGCTGTGTTCTATGTTTTTGGTGTTATTTTTGGGGGCAGATTTCCCTTTATGTGGCTACAAAGGAAGCTCGTGGCGGCCATCCTAAAGCTGGGGTCTGGGTGAGGCTTGGTATGTAAAGGAGCTGGCTGCATTTAAGACACAAGTATGGTTCAAGATTTCACTCTTATATATATATGCTGTAAAGTCTACTAAGAGAAGAACCAGCGTCAGAAGGGTCGCATAGTAACTTTCATAATCAACATGTAATAAATAAAAAGTTGACATTTTGTCCATTGACTATGTTGTACTGATGTTACCAGTGTGGCCACATACTTGAGTCAACATGGAGAATGGGTTGATGAACATTCAGAGGCGTAGGAAGCAATTCTTTATTAGGGGGCACAGGGGCGGCCCAATATTGGCTTTCGATCATGAAAGTGCATATATATACATGCTCATATAGGAATTGTATAGAAAAGCAGTATTTGAGCCCTCTTTAGTTATGATTGGGGGCCAGGCCCCAATGTTCTCAATTTTCCCTGTATGGTAAAGGTACGTTTTGGAAATTTGTGTATTACATCATAGGGTCTTGGTAAATCTTTGGGGGCCCAAACATATACAGGCCCCCCTCCTGTGTGATTGGGGGGGGGGGCCTGGACCCCCCTACCCCCCCCCCCCCTTTTTCCTATGCCACTGACGTTCATCAAACAGTTCCTATGTCGATTCACCAGCTGTGGGGATATCACCGTGCCTGCCCTTAGGCTATATCGGATACAGGCAGTATATATATGCACATCAGGTTCATAAAGTCACTAAAAAGTCAAGTTGTGAATCTTTAGCTGAATAAAAAGATCTAAGTATAGGTATTTTGTGAGATTTACACCATTTAATTGCAATCTACCTCTTGCAATTGGGGAAACTGAATGCAATCTGACACGTTGAATTATAAAAACACCTGTCCTATTCAATTTCACTGCCTGCGGATCAAAAAGTGCCGTTAAAAACGAGTTCTATCCCCATATGCCACGTTTACACTACCATGACACCTAGAGATCGAGGAAATTAATGTCAAATCTTGCTCCGTTTATATGCCAATCTATACAGAGAAAAACCGAGACAAAAGGGAGTCATGGTTGCCTCCAGAATGACTCTTTTCTTTAGGGGACCCCTGGCTGATTACAAGACGCATTACTGCCTGGGCCCCATACGGGAGTCACATATATATAAGGGTCACGGTGGCATCATATGGGGTCCGTGGGTGTTAGCAAAATAGCCGGTACACATTTTTTTCTACTCTCTTTTTTTTTACGCCGTTTCCTTTCTCTAAGGTGTAGACCTTTATTAGCTGTATGAACAGGGCCTTATAAGCTGCTCCCCCAACATGTCCCCAATCAATGTAACACCGGGCTGATGCCGCCATGCGCCCCCAGGGGGAGCTGCAGTCCTTACTATAGAACCTCACCCAAATCGGCGTGTAAGCTTACCATAGCCTGCAGCCAGCCACGCCCCCCTCTACTCCTCCCTACCCCCTTTTTCTGTGCCTTCTTGTCTTAACCCTTTAAGGACAGATGTCGCTAAAAGAAATTACATCGGTCGGCATGATGCACCAATGCAGTGTCGGTGAGTTACTCGCCGGTGCTGCATCGGTGCATCATGCCGACCCTTTGGGGGTGTCTCAACCTCATAAGGTCGGTACGATGCTTGACTGCAGAACTTGGGAGTTACTCACTAGGGCTGCATTCATGCATCATGATGACCAAGGGTATGATGCATTATTGCATCATGCCGCCCTTAAAGGGTTTAGGGCAGTACAATGCTTTAATAGTATACTACCCCATTGGTCGTCCTGATACGTGAATGACGTCATGGTAAATAATTCACTAGGGATTCAGGCATGCATCATGTCGACCCTATGGGACTGATACACTCCCAATGTGTAGGCATGATGCATGGATGCAGGCCCAGCTAGCAGCCTCGCCCTGCCTGTATCCATGCATCATGACGGCAAAGGGCATTACACATTAACCCACTATGCAGCCCTTAGAGGGTTAGGACGCTTTCTCCCAAGCAGCAGACTGGAGGGGGTGGTGTGCACACTTAGAGTGGAATAGTCGTCCATGCTCTTTTTGAGATGTGTTATCGATGACAGGGTAGGGGTGTGGTTACATGGTGGGGGGTGGGGGGGGGAGGGATTAGGGGAGGGATGGTGAAAATAGGGATGGGGGTTAAAGTATCCATAGCTCTTTAAGGACGGAGCGATATTTGAAAGTCCATGATCCTTTGTCGTACTTCGCTCCTTGTATTTTACTATTTATTTCATGGTAGATACAACACTCCCATTGACTTAACCAAGGAAGGCCGTATTAACACCCCCCGTGGAATAACCCTAGCCCGTATTTAATGGCCTGTCAAATCATCAAAATTGATGATTTAACCAAGGTAAAGTAGCTTTTTCAAAGCAATTAAGTGGAATCTTGACAAATATTGTTAATGAGGACATGAAATAAACACAAAGAAGCACTCCCAAGGTTGTAGAGTTCCCCACTGAGGAACTCTACAAGTGCTCCTTTGTCTATATACTTAAGCAGAAAGGCGTGTCTGCAGTAGAATATTACCAAAAGCACAAAAGCAATGCTGGTGGGTACCCTTAGCGTGTCATGCCAACCCTTGGAGAGTGTATCAACCGTGACAAAAGGGAATCATATCTTTAGTGTTGTCGCATAACTTAAACATACTAAATCATTGGTTCAGCATCAAGCCAAAGGTTACTTAATAAACAGGAATTGGACCCCACTAAAACCTGGAAAGACAAAAATATAGCTTTCTACACGAGTGAGTTCCCATTGAAAGGAAATGCAACTTGCTAAAGCCCAAACTATCATGAAAGGTAAGAACTATCCCAAATAGTAAGAATCCCAGAATGGTAAGAATTACCCCAAACAGTTACTAAAACTGATCATTAGTCTCATATTTTTGAAATCTTGAAATTACAGTCATGAAATAGCAAATGACTGCCGTTGCAGTTGGCTATTCCATATTAGTGCCTGTACATGGGTATCCGCAATTTTTACCGTGTCGCCGGGTCGAATTTAAGCAGGAGGGCAGTGGCATTGTGTCGATCTTTAGCTATATTAGAACAAAGAGAAAAAACCCTGTGGGTCGATTTTTATCCCCGATTTTCCTGTGTCCGTCGATTTTTAAAAGGGCCTTAAAGGGCCGTGTCGCCGTGTCGTCCGTGTCGATTTTTACCCATGTAGAGGCACATATTATGCAACTTTAACCTAGATTGAAAAAAAAACGCAAGTCTGCCTGAAAATGAAGAAGCTAGACTCACCAACCTATCCTAGTTTAAAAGCCCCCCCCCCCCACCCCCACACTCCCACTTTCTCCCAGAGGAGTCGATTTGACTGAGATGGAGTAGGAACTGAAGGAGGAGTCTACATGGCTATTATGGGATGTTATAATGGCGGCAGACAAGATGGCTGCCTTGTGACTTCCGGTTCAGGTTCCCTCTCCCCCCGCTAGATGGGAGGTTTGCCAAAGAGCAGTAGGGGGGGGGGGAGGTAGGCTGGAAAGCATGTACAATACAGTCCTAGGTTATGAGATATTGGACTGCAGTTTGGCGATATTGGCTGATATTTCTGTCAAATGTACTAATGTAACGTCATTTGAGCATGATATTGTATCAAAGTCACTACAACGATTAGATTTCAATTCAATCATTGCACTGACAATAGGCTGCAGAATTTCTAATAACTCATTTTCCTTCAAAACTGCAGCAATGTTAATTTCTTAAGTCAGCTGAATGTCTCATAAAGTACAGCCTTCCATCCCTCACCCTAACCTGTCTTATATAGTCTTACAGCCAGGTGTCCCGGCTAGCCGCAGGAGGGACCTCCGTGTGACCTAAAGTGGGGACCCCGGGCTGCATTACCCAGAGGGCAGTGGTGTAATCACGTGCTACCTGGTGTAGCTATTGACCGCCAGGTGGCAGTAGTGGCCGCCAGGGGGCAGCAGCGTCTCCCAGAATGCTGTGGGGCGGAAGCGGAAGGTGTAGTGACAATAGCAGAGTGGTTCTGTATAGATCCGCCAGGGTGTGCGGCTGGGGGGTGAGGTCTGGGCTGTATGAGCGCCATTTTGTATGGGTATACCTTTAAGGGTGACATAATGCATTAGTGCATCATGTCCTTGGTCGTCCTGATGCATGAATGCAGTCCTGACAAGTAACTCACTGTATTCAAGCATCATGCTGATTCTACAGGGTTGACATACACTCCTGAAGGGTCAGCATGATGCACCATTGCAGAGTTACTCACTAGGGCTGCATTGGTGCATCATGACGACTAATGTCACCGTTTAGCAACATACCATCCTTAAAGTGGCATAATCACTGAGCGTATCCTACTCACAATTCTAATATTGTTCTAGTCTACTATGTGGTTCAGTGGGAGTGTTGAGATTGCCCCTTTAAAAGGGTTAACCTTGAGAGTCGCGAGAGAGTCCGGGCCTTGATTAAGTGCAGGTTTTCAAGTCCACTGACCCCATCATGGCAGGTGCCCTTAAACGGGCAATTACACTCATTAGTTTAAGAAGTACCGTAAAAAGTGCAGGCCATTTTAAAGGAGTACCGTAAAACCTCACATATAAGCCACGGCTATTACGCGAATCAGATCGCTAGTGCGGCTTATAGGATCGGCCCATGGTCGGGTGCGGCTTATACAGGAGTTTTTGCCCCTATGGTACAGTACTAAAATCGGCACATTCAGATTGCCAGTGCGGCTTATAGGATCGGCCTTAACTCAGGGTGAGGCTTATACGCAAGTTAGGCTTATGCGCGAGGTTTTATAGTATGCAAGAATGCTGCAATGTTCCGTATTCATTTGTGGCAGTGATGTATCTAGCCAACAATTGGGGATTGTATCAACTCGCCGCACTTGATCCCAATCCCAACAGTGAGCATGGTCTATACACGGCAGTTGGTGTTGGTCAAAATATGGTAGTGGTTAAAAACATAGCCATTGATTATGGTCAAAATGTGGGGTATTATGATTATTAATTTGCGGAAGTCTGTCTCAGCTAAATACGCAGTTCATTGCAATAAAATGTGGTGCGGTCAACCAGTTAAAAAATATATTTTGCTAAGGTATTCTATATCTCATGCATTTATTGCCCCATCTAAGACTTATCACAAAATAGTAATTATACTACACTGTAAATCGTTAGTGTAGGTACACAGTAGAATCTACTATAGATCTACAGTAGAATCTACTATTTACCTAAAATAAACTGTACACATACAGTAGAATCTACTGTACACCTACAAAAATGGCAACCAACCTTTTACAGTGTAGTACCACCATGCAAGACCCTTCTCTAGCTGTGTAAGGGGTCCCAGCAGGACTGTATAGCGCCAATGGTGGACATCCATAACCATTCTTACATCTGAGAGGGCAGGATAGAGCCTTGTGTAAGCTCTCCATAGGCTGCCTCATTGAAGCATGTTTAACACTTTAAGGGCAGTATTGTGCTTTAATGTGCCATGCCCTTTGTGGCCATTGTACATGAATGCAACCCTGGTTGGTTTACTTACCAGAGCTGCATTCATGCATCATGATGACAATTCAGGAGTGTATCAACCCCTTAGGGTCGAGATAATGCATGTATGTAGTATTGGCGGGTTACTCACAAGGCCTGCATTCATGCATCATAATGTGTTGTTATTAAAGTGATATTCGGCCATTGAAGTGCTAACCCGTCTGTAACGATTCATGCCTACAGGCCTCGGGAAGTGCCGGCACTGAGTGGTTGGGTTGGGCCAAAAGAAAGGGATGTAGGTTTACATAGTGTAAAAATCTAGGTAGGGTAGGTAGGATCTTCCTTTATTTAAATAGTCTTTTTTTACTTTGGCCTGAAAAGTACCCAGAAATTGACCCACAAACTTCAATGCTGACTCGTCCACCAAAGCGTCAAATTCTGGACTATGAAATTGACTCTGAAATAGCCCCAAAACTACTTTAAATATAACTGTTTTCTCAAAATTGGATAAAAATGTCTGCTGTTTTGCTAGGTAGGGTCGGGTAACCTGAAACACACCTTTCTTTTTTATTTGGCTTAGGTGCATTGTGTGGAATAACCACTGCTACTCCTTACCCCCCTCCTAAAGCAGGCAGCCAATTCTCCCTGTGTTCTCCCCCTATACCACTATGTACCTTTTGTCCTAACCCTCTAAGGGCCACATAGTGCTTCAATGCAATATCCCCTTGGTCGATATCATGTATGAATGCAGCCATTGCTAGTAATTTGTGAGAGCATTCATGTATCACACCGCCCCTATTATATGGGTTTGATACACTCCAGAAGCATCGGTATGATGCAATAATATAGCCCTGGTGAGTTACTCTCTGCTAGGGTTGCAAGTATTCATGCATTATGATGCGCTTAATTAAGCTTATAAGCGCTATGCGACCTGTAACGAGTTAAAGCGCACAGCCACTTCTCCTGTGTTCTGTCCCTGTGTCCCGCTGTGTCGTCCTTCATCATTGTCTCATCAATTGCTGTAATTGCTTCACAAAGTGTGGCAATTTCTACTCTCTGTACTCCCTCAATTATTTTCCCATTTTCTTCTCTGTACCTCTTCTCTCCCATTCATTCTGTTCCTCCATTTCATGTTCTTTCTAATATTTGTCTCTTTCCTAAACCTGTTTATCTCCAAGCTCCACTCATCCCTTTCTTTCATGCTATGTTCCATTATCTGCTCACTTTCCTTCATATCTAAATAGGCCTACCCACACAGAGAGAAGAAACAGCGTCAAAGGGAGTCCAGGCTGCCTCCAGAATGACCCCCCTAACTACCCGGAGAGCTATATGACTCCCCCAGATGACTTCCTTAGCGCAACCAGAGTCACAGAGTCACCTAGGCTCCCTTTGGCTACCTGGACTCCCCTAGAGAAGGGAGTCTTTCTGGAGGCGGCCTGGACTCCCTTTTGGCGCTGTTTCTCTGTGCAGGCAATGCCACTGAGCTACTCGCCTCCACTAAAATGGTGCATCATGACAACCAATGAACATGAACCAAGCTTGATATTAAATATCCGTACCCCACTTGGATTTATGTAATTTTGGTCGATGCATCACTGTTTGAATGAATTGAAAAACGCCAAGCATAACATTTTTAATCCCTATGGTTTCTTTAAGATAGATTTCACCACCTTGCCAAGAATCTACCCCCCCCCCCCCTTTCCCCCCGAGAAAAGACTGACACTTTCACAAGCCTCTAAACTTTATGATGAGACCCTTTTGAAGCATCTGTGATCACCAGAACGTGTAGAGAAGACATCAAACAAGAATAATCCTGAATGTAGTATTTGTGAAGAAAAAGCCACACCACTCCAATAACAATGAGGTACTAGAACAGGCACCATAACCTGCCTTAGGTCAGCTAGCATGGTATATTATAGTGACAACACCCCCTCCTTAGGGCTCATAGCAGACATGTATATCTCTTATTTCTGAGATATGTTTCACAACTCACATGCCATGGTATTAACCCATTAAGAGCCGCATAGTGCTTTAATGCATTATGCCCTTTGTCGCAATAATGCATGAATGCAGCACTTAGCTTGCCAGTGCTGCATTCAATCATCATCACCCCTGCGGAGTTAATACACTCCTGAAAGGTTGAGATGATGCATGAATACAGCCTGGGTCGGTCAACTTACCAGGGCTGCATTCATGCATAATGATGACAAATGCCATGACAGCATGATGTGGCCCTTGAATGGTTAACAAGTGTACACCCTGGTACCTGGAGGGAGTGGGGGCTGGGGGTGTGAGGTGCCGGTCATGTTTACATAAAGGGGGGTTGACAGTGTAACACTGAAGGCGTGTTGACAGGGCATTGACTCGGGTCACGTTGGAAGCTCTCATTGTCTTCCTAAGGGAGTGGTCATTTTCTAACAACAGGGGGGGGGGGGGGTTGGTTGTATTTTCATGCGGGCGGATAACAAATTTGGCTCCCGCCTCACCAGAGGGGTCGACATTTTTTTGGTGCCCCCCTCAGGCAAGTTGAGATTGAGCGCGGCCAACCTCTTTGAGCAATAGTGATGCGCAGGCTTTTTCGCTAAAAAGGGGTGCAACTTTTTTGGTCCCCCCCCCTCAAGAGGGGTCAAAATCTTTTTGGTTCCCCCCCTCCAAGGGGTCCAAATTATTTTGCCCCCCCCCCCTGTTGTTAAAAAATGACCACTCCCTAACATTCCGACAACTTTAAAGTGGGTATATCCAATTTTTCCTATAATTCTAAATCTTACTTAGATGTATACTGAACACTGTAAACGTATAATGTTTAAAGAATAGAGGCCAATTAGATTTCATAAATGGGTGCCAACAGGCTACAAAAGGATCCCATGTCCCCCAATCATGGGCTTTTTTAGTGTATTTGCAACGGTGGGAATTAAAACATACATGCTTCTATTCCCAAATGACCATTATATTGTGCAATCAAATCGGATTATAGCAAAACAGGAGGGCATTGGAACAAATGGTAGCAGTAACATTGTTTTAACGCCATTTCCTCAGCCTCCCGGTGCCAAGGTGTCTGTGCCCAGTTCAGGTAGTACCTCACCAATCAGTCTACAAACTGTCTAAAGAAGGTTTTGACGCAACTTTACATTTAACATTTCTCTAATCTAAAAGTTACAACTTACATTGCCCTAATCTAATAGTTACATTGGTGTAACGTCATTTCCTGAGCCTCCAAGTGTCAAGGCGTTTGTGCCAGTCCAAGTATAGTGTAGTATCTCTTCAGTTAGTCTACAAACTGCCTCTAGCCCTGTAGGAAGCTTTGGCCCAACTTTGGATATACATTTAACATTGCTCTAATCTAACAATTATATTGTTTTAACGTCACTTCCACACCATCCCAGTGTCAAGCCGTCTGTGCTCCTCCGTCAGACTAGTCACTGTCTAAAGGAGGTTTTGACGCAACTTTACATTTAACATTGCTCTAATCTAATAGTTACATTGTTTTAACGTCACTTCCTCAGCCTCCCAGTGTCAAGCCGTCTGTGCCCGTCCAAGTGGGAGCTGGTCCGTCAGTCTACACCCAGTCCACAAGGAGTGTGTAGGAGTGCTGACACTCCCAATGACAAGCAGCTCCTTAACGCTCTGTCACACAAAAATATTGCCACTTGAGTGACGACGGCATATTTCCGTCCTATTTACCCTTATTTAATCCATGTTCATTTTTATCTGGATAAGTTCTAAGCCTCCATTGTGTGGTGTTCTGAAGGATGAAAGTAAGGCCACTCAAAAAAAAAATTGTTTCTCATCACCAAGCAATGAAAAATATGACGAGGGCGTTTTTTATTTAATTTCTTTTTTTTTTACTCGCGCCATAAATACGTAGGGAAATTTGCACTTTTTGCCATCAATTTTCACATTTTAGTAATTTGGAGTTTATTTATCAACAAAAGTTGTTACAATGCAGGTTATACCTAGCTGACTGCATTGCTGACAGCATAAGCTTTAATTTGATACTAAATTTGCCAATATTTTGGCAATTTTAACATATTTTTGATCAAAATGTAAAAAAATAAGGAAAAAAGTTTTCCCCAAATCATGATTTTCATGATGCGCGCGGTGATGAGAAACAACTCTTTTTTATAAAGTGGCCTTAGGTGGATCTTTTGTTGGGTGGATCTCTTTGACCCTTTAATGGCCACATAGTGCTTTAATGTGCAGTCATTTTGTCGTCATGATGCATGAATGCAACTCTAGTTAATAGAAAATTAATACATCTAAGAGGTTGATGCACTCCCGAAGGCTTGGCATGATGCACCAATGCAGTGTTAGCGGGCTCCTAGCTTGTAATGCATTGGCGCATCATGGCGACAAAAGTTCATCCTTAAAGGGTACAGTGGGGGGTAATGTGAGATGAAAGTGTCTAGTGGTGTCAAGGGCCGTGTTTATTTCCTGAATTATTTTGATTGCAGACATCACTAGAAGGCGCACGCTCCTTGATCATTTCATCTAATGCTGCATTTATATAAAAGCGGTTCTGAAGGAGTTACAGGAGCTCTCGGTGTGATCCCAGATTACACAGTAGTATGTATGTACTGTATGCACAGAGAAAATAAATAGCGTCAAAAGGGAGTCCAGCTTGTCTCCAGAATGACTCCCCTCTCTAGGGGAGCCCAGGTTCTTATGTGACTCCCTTAGGTAAGGGGCATTTTCCATCAGCCGATTTGGGGGCGATCGGCAGACAATCGGCAGACAATCGGCAGACAATCGGCAGACAATCGGCAGACAATCGGCAGACAATCGGCAGACGATCGGCAGACGATCGGCAGGTAGAGTCACAACAGTTATACATGTACTACACAGAGTATAATTGTTGTGGCTCTACCTGCCGATAACCTCCAAATCGGCTAATGTAAATAATGGAGTTGTGACACCCCTAGGTGACTCCCTTATGTCAGTAAAGGAGTCACCTAAGCTCCATTATGCAGCCTGGGTCCCCTAAAGATAGGGGGGGGTGATAAATCTACTTTTCTTCGGGGACAGGCTCAAACTATGCATTTGGGTCCAAAAACACGGGAAATCACAAAAATATTTTTTTCGGACCCCCGTGACCCCCCCGTACATAGGGTCCGAAGATCGGCCAAATAGTGAGAATACAGCCCAAATTCAGGCTTTCAGATTCCTTCTAAAACCTCACCATGCCTTCTTAAAAATGGTCAGAAACCTTCATATGGGACCCAAAGAGACCATCTAAAGTCATATTGTTGTGATTATAGGGGGGTTTCCTCCTCTGGGGTGGTGGTTCGTCCTCGGTAAAATACCGTTAAATCAGCTTTTTTGAAGGCATTTGCTCCCTTACAATCACATCCCTATACTGCCATAAAACATCATCAGGACACCTAATCAGGCAGATTAAACCCTTCTGGAGGGTCCCCTCTTTCTGTTAACTCCCCTCTATGCCCCCCCCCCCCCCCCAGCATGCACCAATAGCCATCAGATAACTCTCCCCCACCTTTGCCTCTATATTACCCTATACTGAAATAATGTCTGTCTGATAGTTGGAACCTTTCTTGAGGGCTCCCTGTTCCTGTTAACCACCCCCTCCACCCCATCCCCACCCTCATCCCAAACTAACAGGCATACAATAACCCCCCCCCCCCCCCCCCCCCCCTCCCTCGGCTCCATAATACTCAGTACAACCATCAGCCCAACCCTCCCTCCATGTGGGACAGTGGTGTGGTTAAAAGAGCCCCCCTCCCCCCCCCAAAAAAAAAGAATGAATGAGCTGGGTCCTTGAAATCACCCTGGTAGGTGTATCTACTACAGCTAGTAGAGGGATACTGTACTTCAAGTCAAATTTGGGTTGAATATTTGGTTTAATATCAAGATATGTATTCATCTGTCCTCAAAGTTTGATATTAGGTTCTACCAACTTACCCTATACCCCATATAGGGGATGGCATAGATCTACCAAGCACCATGCCTATGTTTTATTTTCATATATCTGAATATTATAGCAGCACCCTCAGATGTTGCATGTATGCCCGTCTTTGACAAAATCTGATCTTTAGCATTGCAAATGAGGTATCAGGGCTACCTACCCCTCCCCATAATATAATTGCAGGGTTTATTATTGGCTCCAATAATATTTAGGGTTCAGAGTATTTATTTAACACCTCAGAGAATTGAATTAAATAATTATCTCTTGTCTTATGTCTAGGATACTAATCATGCAAGGTGTAGACTAAGAGATATGGACACCAGTCCTTATTTGGAGTCATTTGCAGGCTCCCTCCCCCCCCCATCACCCCTCTACCATCCATCATTCTATGCATTTAACCACTTGGTTAAGGAGGAGAGTCAGGGTTTTTATTTATTGTAGTATCAGGTGATTAGTGATGTTAATATTAGATCTCTGCTATAACTATTATAGAATTACTATGAATAATAAGTGTAACAACATGAAGCAGTCATCTTGACTATGAATACACATGGGGTGAGGTATTAGGCATAGAATGGAGGGGGGGCTGTGATCATTGGTAGGGTAACTCAAAATGAATATAGAGACCTTTGAAAAGGGTATTATCTATCTGATCTAAACTCATTTTAATACATTGACAATTCAAATATATTGAAGCAAAGGCCCTCCAAAATTTGGGTTATATTCATGCAATCACAAGAATATAACCTGTAATAGTCTCTTTGGGTCCCTTATCAGTTTTCTGTTGAGGTGGTGAAGCCATTCATGCATCTATGATAAATAAATTATAAGAGGTCTGATGGTTGGAGTTCTTAGATGGACTGGGGTAGGCCTCCTCTTATGTCTGATAGGGTAAGGGAGGAGGTCTGGCCCCCTCCATATCCCCCACCCCTCTTTAAAACACACCACTGTCTTACTCCCAAGACAGGCAAAGGTGTCTGTGGATGACTATTGATGTTCAAAGATCCTGACATATTGAGTACAGTGTAATATAGAGGCGAGGGCAGAGGGGGGAAGGGAGTTATCTGATGGCTATTGGTGCATGCTATGGGGGGGGGGGGGGGTTAGGGGTCATGGGGGGGGTTAGGGGTCATGGGGGGTAGTTAACAGAAACAGGGGGCCCTCCAGAATGGTTCATGATGATGTTTTATGGCAGTATAGGGACCTGATTGTATAGGAGCAAATGCCTTCAAAAAAGCTGATTTATCGGTATTTTACCATGGACGCACCCCCTCTCCAGAGGGGGAAACACCCCTATAATCACAACAATATGACTTTAAATGCTCTCTTTGGGTCCCAAATGAAGGTTTCTGACCATTTTCAAGAAGGCATAGTGAGGTTTGAGTAGGAATCTGAAAGCCTGAATTTGGGCTGTTTTCTCACTATTTGGCCGATCTTCGGACCCCATGTACGGGGGGGTCACAGGGGTCCGAAAAAAATATTTTTGTGATTTCCCGAGTTTTGGGTCCCAAATGCATAGTTTGAGCCTGTCCCTGAAACCGTACGACAAAATTAGCCATTTAACACCCCCCCCCTACTAAAGAGGGGGGTCATTCTGGAGGCAGGCTGGACTCCTTTTTGGCGCTGTTTCTTTTCTCTGTGATGTTACTAACTGGATGGATATTAAATGGGCAGGGCCAGTAAAGCTTTTGCTCCCTTGTCAAACAAAGAACCTTGGAGACAGTCCTTTCAGCAGCCTACAAATAATAGGAGGAGGGAGTAATCAACACTTATCAGCGTATCATCATTGCTTGGCCTGAATGACCTGTCCACTCCCCAACCTAAACAAGATGAAACCACTACCACCCTCCTCCCAATTACAACTATTTGTACCAGACGTATTTATTAATACTTGTAGCACACTATGCCGTCGGAATAACATAAATGGCCTGACTGTATATATGACGTACAAAAGGTGAGAAAACATTCATCCCTGGTGCGGTATAAGTCAGTTAAACCACGCTATAGCGCTGTATACATAATACACTATAATAGCTTAATCACGGCTAAGTACACTCGTCTGTGACTCGTGGCCGGCCTATATACTGTCGCCAATATAGTGCATACAGAGCAATAGCTGTGGTTTAACTACGTTTTGACATTTTTGGGTATTATACATGTATGTCTTTACTGGCACATTTTGACCCGTCAAATCAGTTTATGGATACTTGACACATTTGAGTGAAACCTGTACTTTTTATATGCCAACATGGGATATATTTACAATACCAAACCAGAACCCAATCACATCATTTACCAACACAAGACTAAGTAACAGTGCAGCGAACAAGGCAGATATACAGGCATTCACCAAAGATGTACTTTAGATATTATGTTCAGATGCTAAACCTTTAGATGAACATTTGGCTAAATTTGAATTTGCATTAGACTCATTCATCAAGTAGGCGAACTTAGTGCCAATATGAAGAGGGCATCATAATATTATATGTATGCAGTTGATACAAAGTGAATTGATATGTGGACTTTCTGGTGGTTACCAAGGTGAGTTAGTTTGACCCTCCACCTCCCCCCGTTCCACCCCACATGCCGCCCAGTCGGCTCATACACCCAGCATTGTGTAGCTACAATATGAACCTCTATCAAAAAGTAACATTTTTACTGCAGCCTTCACTCCCTGGTTAGGGGCAGGTAAACACACGAGTTCCACAACACAAGGTGCAGGTACTCAACCCTCTGGGAACTGCATCATGACTTAATGTTCATCTGTCGGCATGATGCACTAATGCAGCACCGGCGAGTAACGCACAGGCTGCGTTTGTTCATGATACCGAACCTTCAGGAGTGTATCAACCTGATAGGCTCAGCATGATGCATGGATGAAGACTTGATGAATTAATACCAGGGCTGCATTCATGTATCATTGCGACAGAAGGGCATTACATCACTATGCAGCCCTTAAAGGTTTAACGCTGGAGATGCCAGAGAAGTATAGCCATACCGCTAAGGTAGCCTTCCCAAGGTACCACACACACCCAATATCCGGCCGGTGTGCTGCAGCGTTTGAAGTGTCCCGACACAGTACAGTGTAGAGACAAACCTGCAGGAAATGACGCCTGAAGTGTCAATAATTGATATCACCACGATAACTGCGATAAACCAACTCTGGAATTTTAAATATGTACATAGTGAAGCAATGGGTAGAAAGGGACGTGTTTATCTTTCTCCCGTAGGTGCGAGGTAACAATGCACAATGGGGGAATGATCTGTGGCTTTTTTTGACAAATAATATGTGTACACATGTCCCATGTCCATGCCTTGATAATAGCAATTTCATTCTGCAACTTTAAACTCACCATGGCTATATTCATGCATCCTGTAGACTCCCCACGTAAGGGTGTACCGTGTAGGGTCGGCATGATGCATGAATGCAGCACTGGCAGGTTACTTGTCAGGGGTTTAAATCATTATGCAGGCCTTGTTTAAAGATGGTATATAAGCTAATAGACTTCCCAAACCTTTTCTTCAAAATGGATATAATTTTAATGTCAAGGGTTTTGTTATTATTTTAGCTGATATGCAGTGCTCAATGTTAAATATATTTGTCTATAAATGCATGATTTGAGATAGAAAACAATGTTGCTTATTCACCTCACTGTCCCCTCTATGTGAGCATACCAGGAACTAAGCTATTAGGGAAAGCACTGAGCCATGCAGTATAAACACATAGGGAGATTTAGTGTCGACCTACAGTAAAAAATATTGCACTGCATGTGCTCATCTTATAGACTAAGACACTGCCAATAATTTTAAAGGTAGGGAAGACGTATGGGATAGGATATACAATAGGAATATGATAAGACTAAAAAATCTCCAGACATTTAGCTGACACACCATCTTTTAAATAAAAGGGTTACTATGTCTGTAATACTCGAGTGTGTTCTGTGTAGAATGACCCGTAAGGTGCAGTTTAAACTAAGGCCAAAAAACACAATGTCATACCCACAATTACACCTGATAACGTGTGTAACTTCCGCCAGGGGCGCCCTGGTCACTGGGGCGTATGGCTGATAGAGGGCACGCACAACACGCGGTGGTAGCCCTTTAAGGACACACTCAGAAAGATACGTCCCAGGAAACGTGATTTCCACCACTTTGACACGTGTATATTTGGTGAAGATCCCATGTGGTGACAATTCAGGTGAAGAGCACCAGAACTTCACATGATTTTAGTTGGTGATCTGAAGTTGAAAATTACACGTGTCAACCTGGTTGTGACTCTGGGTGGCAGCACTATACCGATTTGACAGTTTGATCCTTCTCCCAGCATTGCAATGCTATTTTTCTGAGTTTGATGCTTCATTTCAACTATGTGAATCCGGTCTGCCGGGTCACAGAATCACGAGGTATACTTAAGATACCTTTTTAGTCAGAGTGATGCATGAACACAGCTTTGGCGACAAGCTTGCTAGAACTGCAGCCATGCATCATGACGACCCTGGGGTCGGCATGATGCACCAATGAGTAGCTGCAGTTTGGGTGCTAGCTGGTGCATCACGACAAATGACGCATTGAGGTACCATGCAACTCTTAACCCTTTAAGGATGCGCATCACCAAAAGATGACATTTGTTGTCCTGATGCACCGATGCAGCCCCGGCGTGAAACTCGACAGTGCTAAATTGGTGCATCATGACGACCCTATGGTAGTTTCTCAGTTCCTTAGGGTCGACATGATGCTTGAATGCAGCACTGGCGAGTTACTCGCCAGGGCTGCATTCATGCATCATGACGACCACGGACATGATGTATTAAGGCATCATGTCATCCTTAAAGGGTTAAAGGGGTAACGTAGTTGCCGTGGGTACAACTCCAACGAGTTAGGGTAACAGATATACGAGGTGTCAGCATTTGTAAAATGAGAATCGTGTTTTTGCCAACTGACAAAAACGGAACGAGGTTTATAGCTTTTAGCGCTGGTCTAGACATTGATAAGTCTCCCCCTCTCTGCCTTCCCAAGTCTTTGCCTTCTCAAACTCCATAGCCAGAAAGCCATAGCAGTCAGGCCGAAGTCTATCAGTCTGCTTTTTTTAATTTCATGGTGAATACGGCACTCCCATTGACTTAAGCAAGGAATGCCGTATTAAACACCCCGTGAAATGACACTCACCCATATTTCATGGCTCGTCAAATCATTACAGTGATTGTTTTAACCACCATAAATTAGCTTTTCCAGAGCAATTAAGTGGAATTTTGAAGTATATTGTTAATGATGGCATGAAAAAAACACAAAGAAACACAAATGAACACTCATAGAGTTGTCATTTCACTCGGCTTCGCCTCACCTCGTGAAATAACCCTCAGTGAGGAACTCTTCTCGTGCACCTTTGTCTATATATTATATTATATCCTCTCATTATCACTTAAAGAATAATCATATATGAAAGGGAAACATTTAGCACGCGAGAGGTCTGGCAAGGGAATTCCCATCCCAGTTGGCAGGCGTATTGATGTCATGACGCCAAGACTGCCGGTATATCCATCCCTGCAGCTAAATACTCAACTCGACACCTGGCGCCGCACCCAGCGTCCGCCGGGACGCGCATGCGCGGAAAGTCGTCTGTTTCCGGTGTGGGATTGAAGTAGAAGGGCGGGAAAACTCAGAGAAGGAGGGGAAATTGGGAATTTTATAGTGTGTTGCTGACTTACAGTCAGGGATTTCTGTCGGTTATGCTGAGAGAAAGGGTTGGTAAATTCCAGCGTACTACACGCGGGTTGTACGCGAACCAAACACAGCTTTTATTTGATACCAAACATGCCTACTGGTATATTGGCTGTGAATTATATAAGGAGTTTTATCAGTATAGAACGGTACTAAAATATAAATTTTCAGATCCAAAATCGGGTTTAGGATTCTCCTGGGTTGAGGGTGTGGGTTGTACACAAGGTGCGGGTTATACCTGTGTCTTTGCCTCTCTGTCTTTGTATGTCTATGTATGTCCGTCTCGGTCACTCTATCTGTGTCCGTCTGTCTCCCTTATTGGCTCTGTCTGTCTGTCTGTCGGTCTGTCTGTCTCCCTCTTTCTCAGCTCTTCCCTCTTCTCCATCCCTGTGACGTCTGTGACTCTCCCTGTCTTCCTCTCTTTTTTCATGTCGGGCTTTAGGACCTTTAAGGTAGATTCACTCTGAGTCGGACACATACCGACTGACAGCAAAATTTTAGGTAAATTTACGGTAACTCATGTACCCTACTACTCCTAGTGTTTGTTCCTTGGAAAGAATAACACTTAAACTTTACTATTGTTCACAAATGAATGGCTTAAGATTTTTGAATAACCACAAAGTCAGGTGTCCGTCTCAAGGTTTGTGTCCAACTCCAGGTGAACCTACCCTAAAAACATCTCCATGTAACATTCATGTGACTGTATGTACCGGTATACTGGATTGTCCCATGAATATTAACATGTGAATTACATGGGGAAGTATAGACACCTCCCCGGAAATACTTAAAGGGACATTCTCACCACTCACACTTAACCACATAGTAGACTAGAACAGTCCTAGAAGTGTGAGTGGGATACGCTTGGTGATTATGCCACTTTAACATCTCTTCCTATAAGACTCCCTCTCCTTGCCCCATGTCCGTGAGTTCCCGGATGTAACATTAGGGCGGCGTTCCGTCGGCGTTCCTGACGCGGCCACCCACAGCGTCCGGCCTCTCAACACCCTAAACCCCCGGGTGGAGAGTGACGACCCCAACACCCGGGTTGGAGAGTGATGGATGTTACCCTGGTTATGTACTACACACCCAGTTCCACTTCTCTCCGCTAGGGGGCTTTAGTTCATAGCTCTCCAAGCGGAAGTTAGGCAGCTCGGCGTGACTATGTCTTTGGGAACAAATCGACCAGTGAAAAGGAAAAATGCAAGTGCTTTGCCCCGTATCAGGACCCCCCCCCCCCGCGTCACTCCACCCACACCCCACCCCTCTCCCTCCTATAGACCAATGCTGCAATAACGGGTGACCTTTTTTAATGATAAAGTTTACTTTGGTTTTGGCTGAATGCTCATAACGTTGTCTGTAATGGCTATGTTTGCAAACATCTCATCCCAGCAGATTCACAGGACAGTTACCTTTCAAATGATACATATAATAATGCGGGATGTGATGTTATATTAATGTATTTGTTGGTCACTTTTCAGAAATGATCAAACTTTTCAGGAAAGTCACCCTTTTTTGCTGCATTGGTATCTTTGCCTCTAGCCCATGAATGTCTGTACTATGATGTACATTTACCAGTGAATATATACATCTACATTCCGTCATTCTTTCTGCAATTCCTACCCCTTTTCAGCCCTCGGTATTGTGACTGGCTGGTGATAAATGATGCTTAATTGCCTTGTTAACAGAGAGCTGTCCTTAACTCTGTTCCTTGTTGGTATGTCAAAATCTTTCATGGTCCTACATGCCTTTTCATCGCCCTTCTGCTTTTTTCCCTTGTCCTTCTCTCTTGGCTGACTCGGTCATTTCGCCATACCCCCTCCTTCCCGTCCTTGCTCTCCCATTGCCTGCCTTATGGTACCATTTTCAGCTCTCCTCTGGCTTGCCATGTCCTTTCCTGCTCTTCTCCAGCCTGCCATGTCGACTCCTGCCCTCTCTTGCCCTTTCCCACCCTCCCCTGCCCTTTCCCACCCTCTCCTGCCATTTCCTGCCCTTTCCAACCCTATCCTGCCCCATCCTTTCCTGTCCCTTTCAGCCCTCTACTGCCCTTTCCAGCCTTCCCCTGCCCTTTCCAGCCCTCTCCTGCCCTTTCCCACCCTCTCCTGCCATTTTCTGCCCTTTCCCATCCTCTAAGTACTGCCCTTTCCGGACTCTCCTGCCCTTACCAGCCCTTTCCTGCCCTTTCCCACCCTCTGTTGCCCTTTCCTGCTCTCTCCTGCCCTGCTCCGTGCTAGGCTGTTTTCCCTTGACTTCTATGGTCTGAGCTCCGGAGCCCTGTCCTTTCTCTCCCCACTCTCATCCACCTCTCTCTCACCATTGCATTCTAAACCACGCAGAATTCCTCAAAGTCATGCATTAGCAGCCATCTTGTATCACGTGACCGGTGTAGATAAGCCCGCCCGTGCACCACTTGTGTAATGTGTACGTAACATTACCTTCTACCTGACCTCCTCCATTCATACAGCCAGGGTGGGAACTGGGAAAGGGGCTGAACCTTTAAGGACAGTCTGATACTTCAAGGCCTAATGCCTATTTGTGGTCAAGAAAAGGAATGTAGAGCTGGCGAACAAGTCATCAGCATGTCAATTGTGCTTCATGCTAAGCCTTCGTTAATGTATCAATTCGGGGTAAAAAAAATTCTCATATAGGATGGGCGCATTACCCGCTGGGGCGTTACTCACTGGTGCTGCATTCTTATATAATGTGCAGAAGGGCATAGTACATTAAACACTATGCACCCTTTAAATGTTTAATATGAGTATACATATCGTGAGCCTCATGATTCGATATGGCTTGTGTAGTGGACGATAAAGGAGGAGATAAGGCAGTACAGGGCATGTTGTGGGGAGAGGGTTCTCACAGGGGCTGCTACATGCACGTCAAACAACTACCTTTTAGAAAGTGGTCAGAACCCTGCAGTTTGAACACTTTTCTGAACCTGTTTCCCTGTACTCTTTCAGGAGGCTCATTCAGAACAGACTCATCAGTCGTCATATTGCAATTCTCGTCAATACTGCAATATTTGCAATTGACGAGGGTGTTTGTAGCTGGCAAAATGTGGTATTTACATTATTTTTCTATAGATTTGTATAGGAAATCTTGTGACAGAAAGTTTACTAGTTGTCGTCAAACAGGTTTCGTCACGTCACCAGTTCCCTACGACCACGTCAGTTGTTCTGAATGATAATGAGCCTCCTGACTCCCCAAGAATTCTAACATATTTTATTCATTCAAGATCTGTTCAGATGGTTGAGATTGTTATCATAAGTAAGAAAGTATCAGTATGTATCTGTTGAGATTGATACCTGGGATTGATATCATAGTTCATATTTTACAATCCAGAAAGCACGGCTATGTTATTGTTGAGAGTGATGTTTCAGACATGATAATGCAGAAAGCACCGTCATGTATTTGCTGAAATTGATATTATGATTCTGATTCAATTCTCAGAAAGCATTAACACGTAATCATTTTGACTGATATCATTTAAAATCCAAATATCATGATTCAGAACGTATTAGGCCTATCATGTAATTGTTGAGATTGATATGTAATTCCATGTAACAGGTAACTAATATCAAACATTTGAAATAACACATAGGCCTATAATAAGCAATTGACAGAAAATCTCTGCCTCTACATCCCCAATAGGTGTGTGTCCACTATACGACAAGGAAAGTGAAATATTTCCGTGATTTGTTGTCCAGCAATGTGTGTGTATTTGAGAATATATTTCCTTGATATATTCTACTTTAATTGCAGGTATCCTGTGTCCACTAGGCGTTATAAATTGCTGCCCAGACTGCCCAGGGCAAATATGGACGAGTTATTATAATAGAATAAAGAGCATATCGCCCAATTCTGCAGTAAAAATCAAACATGTTAGATTTCTAAATTCTCACTTTTGTCGTCCACTTTTGACACCCCCAAATTGCTATCCCACTGTTGTATTTTAGAATTTTGTCGTCCAGCTGTGTCCACAGGGAGACAAAACATATATTTCATATTTGTATTCAAATTCACGTTTTAGCGGACGACAAACGGCTTTATATATGCTAGTGGACACAGGCCTAATTCAGTGCTAAAGGGGTGGCATGTGCCCCCATATCGCTGTATGCAACAGTTAACTCGGGGCAGTGAGGGGGAAAGGTCTGTGCTGGGGTACAGGACAACACAGAGATGGCTGTGTTGATATCAGCCTTGGGAGGACATGTATATGGGGCCCTATACACACCAGCATGGGGCCTGAAATATGGCAGGCCATGTCTCAGGGAATACACCAACTGTTCACACCCCTTATGTTAGTATAGGGGCTGGGTAGTCACTCACCAAGGTTTGGTGCTGGTCTGTACAGCCTAGTGCACACCACGGCCATCTATGTCAGGGATTTCCCATAGAAGTGACATCATCTCATTTCTGTTTTGGTGCCTAAAGAAGTGGTCATTGTTTAACAACAGGGGGAATCGGTGGGTTTCCAGGTGAGCAGGGCCAGGGGTCTCATTCAGAAGGACTGCTGTATCTGCCGGGTGACAAATTTCGGGTTTGACGATAAGTAAAGTGTTTCAGAATATACAATATGCATTGATTTGGCACTGCCAAGAGCTGTCGCCAAAATATTTGACGGCTGGCAGATACGGCAGTCATTCTGAATGAAACCCCTGGCCTATCAGGGGGGTTAAAACTTTTTCAAAACCCCTCCCCTCAGCCCCAGTGGGGGTCAGAGTTGTTGAGGGCGCCCCAAATCACTACCACCCCCCCCCCCCCCACCTCCATTTGATAAATAATGAGCATTAAATCCAAGTGACGGTCATAAAATAAACAAGTCAAAAACTTGTCTAAGTGACAAGGAAGTGGGTCTTCTAGCTGCAGATAGAAGACCCACCTGGTATGTGCCAGCCCAAAACCCGACATTTGCCAGGTCCAGACTCTATTTGTGGGATAGTAACCTGATAGGTTAGACAACTTTTGACTCGTTTATTTTATTATAGTCACTTTGACGAGTCTGGAAACGAGTTAACTTTTTCAGTGTACCAGGACCGTTACTGAGATGTAAGAGGGGCCATTACAGCAGTACCCTTATACTCCATCAAAGTGAAACACTTCTTAAAGTCATCCAACAATAATATACAACCCCAGGGGGGCAGCACGGCCAATATGGCAATTGGGAGTTTATTCCTTATAGTGGGGGAGGAGAGGGCCCTTATATTAGTCTCATAGTCACATTCCTATGACACCCCTTGGTCGTAAGGGCATGGCGGCAGGGGGTGGGGAGGTGTGGGAACTCTCACCACAGCACACAGGCAAATATGAGCGTCACCCAATGTCGCCATAAGCACTCTCAAACAAGGGTCAGGCACTGCTGGACTATAATAGATGGGTCAAGGGCCATTCTAGGCAAAATTGCTTGAAAGTCTGGCCATACTGGATCCTCATGACAGAGTCTGGCAATGCTGGACTCTGGGGAGAGTCTCTTTCAGCCTGCAAGAATCCAGCATTGTCAGACTGACCCTCACTAGAATGGCCCTTGACCCATCTATTATAGTCCAGCAGTGCCTGACCCTTGTCTGAGAGTGGTTATGGTGACATTGGCCGACGCTCATATTTACCTGGGTGAGGGAGGGGGAGACGTGGAGGAGGGACAGGGCATGGCCAGGTAGGGCATGTAGGTAGGGGATACAGTATGGAGGAGGGAGAGTGGCCTCCAGACTGAGATATTAAGGTAGCGGAGCAAGAGGAAAGAGCATGATGGAAGGATGGTCAAGGTATGATATATATTCCCTGATGAAGAGAGTTTTGATTCTGTGTATGGGGATAATAAAGGAAAATCACAGTCTTGTGGTATACATACTTTTGCATACCAAACCTTGGGAGGAGGGGGGGGGGGGGGGGGTTATGGGCCAGAGGTCCCATGGGGAAGTAGCTGGGCTGGCGGAGTGTAGGTGAAGTGTAGGTGAGGTGAGAGCTGGGGAACCTTTTAGTGCCTCCTTGTTAAAGGAGGTCTGGGAGATGTAGCTACACCCTGTATACCAGGAGTATTCACCATTCAGGGGGTGAACAGTGCCCTTTGGTCGTCACAATGCATTAAAGGGGCATTATCACCACTTGCACTTACCATATAGCAGACTAGAACAGTACTAGAATTGTGAGTGGGAAACGCTCTGTGAGAATGCCACTTTAATACAGCATTGGCATGTAACTCGACAATACTTTATTTATATATCACGCCGAGCCTTAGTGTTCACGGCCTGGGTTGTTAAAATATGTGCAGCGTCAATTTCACAATTTTGATCATACCTGTGATGCGCCACTATAACACTGGTGAGTTACTTGCCGGTGCTGCATTGGTGCATCAATCTGGAAACTAATTCCAAGAGAAAAAGAACCATACCTAATCGAGAAAGGTCAGTATCTCTTGTATGCCTTGTTCATATTGTGTTATTGGCTTATCTTATATGAGGAAAAAATAATAGTGTTTTATAAGAAAATACATTGGTAACAACATTGTTTTATAAAAACATGTTATGTTGTACTAGTAATACATGCGTAGAAGGACATTTGATGAATGTCAAGACAAAGCGGTATATGGGAGGTCAGGTTAAGTACATGTAAAACATAACCAGATGATAATGCATGTATGTCAGCCATTTCCTCAGATGGGAGGTCGTGTATAACGAACATCTTGTAGAATAATAGAGAGTCACGTGCTTTATAAAGTATCCAACATCAGGCAGTTTTCTCCATATACTAAGGGACCCCCGGTACATTGAACACGGTTGAAGGAATCTGATTCAAGAGCTTGGCCACATAGTAGGGATTCTCAGGGACATGTTCGGGACATGTTAGAGGTCAAAAAACGCTTCTTTGTCAGTCCGGGAATGAAGGCGGGTCTCCATACAGACTCCATATTGGGCGTAACAGATTCTTCCCTGCAGGGTGTTTTTGACATCGTCAAGGAAGTTGTTGACCCCCGTGAATATATACTTGAATGATATCTGGGAGTCATTCAAAGTACATCTTTGGAAAGTGATTTCTATGTACCTAAACCCCAGTTGCCTAGCCTTCCACATTCGATAGTAGGTTATAAACGCTGCTTACCCTATTGTTTGGTGTCCCCCAACAAATACATTGTGCCCTCTAATCACATCCAAATCAGTTTTCGTCGGCGAAAACATGAGTTTAACGGTTTAAAAGCCAAAGAGTAGAGTGCACATTTAGTCTATCCATACTATGTATTATGCATTCTCGGTCGGCCGTCCGTAAATCTCAAGCATCATTTCATATTGTGACAATTCTATGTAGCTGCATCTTGAACTATGTGTTCGCATTGACTTGTAAATGTGCTTTAAATAATCACCCAGTGAAATAGAAATACTTTACGAACTCAAGAAGTTCTTTCCCAGTGGGCATAGGACATTGAATCAACATTGGTAACTGGTTGATAATGTTAATTCAATATTGATTTAACATTAACTCGATGTTCATCTGTATTTTGTGCCAACTGGGTACCATGAGGAGCAGGGTTCAGCATACACGACCCTGGTGTATGTGAGTAGTATAGTATGTATCGGAACGGGACTATAGTTATGTACTGTTTATTACTCAATCGACCTGCAGCCAATCAGAGGCCTCCATTTGGTCACGTGACCGGAAGTGACCTACTTAGGGGATTAGTGGTGACGTCACGTGACCTAGTTAGCCAATCAGAGGCCGCCATTTGGTCACGTGACCGGAAGTGAGGTCATATGACCTACTTATGGACCGGAAGTGACGTCATATGACCTACTTAGGGGACCGGAAGTGAGGTCATATGACCTACTTTAGGATCACGTGACCGGAAGTGACCTGATGAGTCACGTGACCGGAAGTGACGTCACATGACCTAATGGCCAACCGGAAGTGAGTGACCTGATTGAGGATCACGTGACCGGAAGTGACCTGATTGATCACGTGACCGGAAGAAGAAGAAGAAGTGACGTCACGCGACTTAATGAAGAGATGAGCGTCTTTAAGGGGTCACGCGCTTTAAAATGTGATATCTTTTTTTTTGGAGGAGGAGGAGGAGGAGGAGGAGGAGGAGGAGGAGGAGGAGGAGGAGGAGGAGGAGGAGGAGAAGGAGGCGAGTCTCTTATTTTTTTCGGTAAACTAATAAAAAACACTACGATATAAGTTTTTGTTTTTTTTTCATTTTTTATTGTTTTACGAGCGACTGGAAGTGACTTATTGAACTAGGTAGAAGCGTTCTTGAGAGTGTATAAAGGGGGGGGAGGGGAGGGGAGGGGAGGGAAGGGGAGGGGGGCCCCTTTAAGATGCATGGGGAGGGGGGCGCTTTTAGGATGCATGGGGCGAGTGGTGGGGGGGGAGGGGGGGCGGGGGGAGGGGGGCACTCTAGGGGGGTGGGGGGGCACTCTAAGGGGCGTTTGTCTCTTTTAAGAAAAAAAGAAAAGAAAAAGATTTCAATCGAGAGACACGCTTCTTCCTCTCGAGAGGAAGAAGCGTGTCTCTTCGTTTTTTTTTGTTTATCACGTGCTTCGATGAGGCGATCAGCTGCGACTGGAGGAAGTGACACTTTAAGAGGGCGCGCGTCTTAATTGTTATGATATTTATTTATTTATTTTTTTTTTTACTTACTAATAAAGAAGACGTATGAAAATAAAACACAACAATTCACATGTCCGTCGTTCTCGTTGTTTCTTGCTTGATAAAGTCAAGTAATATCGCGATGCCGAAGTCAAACTTTCCCATGTCCTCAGTCAACACTCGAAGGAGTTCAAAAGGTGTACCGCCGGCACCGTCAGCTTCATCTTGCCACATTTTCAACACTCGGAAGGCCCACTCAGCGGGACTTCCTCCGTATTCGCATTCTTCAGCGATCTTATCTAACCTCTCAGGCGACAATTTTAAATGGTCCCCCACCTCTTTCCACCTGCTACCTAGACGTCTGCCGAGGGTGCCCAAGTGCTTATGCATCGCGCGCGAGTCGGGGTTTTCGAAATCCAACCCCTGTCTGTGGAGAAGGGACATCCACTGAGCCAACAGTTCCACGCGTCTAATGCGGGTGAAGACGCGACCGAGCTCTCCCCATCTATGACGATGCGGGGTTTCACCCCACCAGACTCGGAACATCGCCGTACACAGCTCCTCCGGTGTCTTGACACTGCGCTCTACTAGAGCATCCATACGGGCGGCGGTAACTCTTAAGCTACTGCCCAACTCTCTCCAACAGCCGCTCAACTCTTTACCTAGTTGACGAAGCAAGGCGTCGCTATAGGCTAACCGCCGCTGTCCTACCTCTCTGTTCTCCCCATCGGTCTGCCTCGCGCGTCTCACGTCGTCAAGCCGCATTAACTTTTTTTCAGGTGGACAAGGCGGTGAAGGCGAGCTTGAAAGTGGAATAGCTTGAGCCATCTCGTCTCGTCTTGGCGGCGGCGGCGGCGGCGGTGGCGGCGGCGGCGGCGGCGGCGGCGGTGGTGGCGGCGGTGGTGGTAGTAGACGTTACTGTGGTCAGAGGCGATATGGTTTTTTTCCAACAGAAATCAGAGCTTTTTATACAGAGGGAGTTTAATCCCATTTCCAACAGCACTCCAGCTGTGTAGCGACCTGTCCGCATGACGCTTTTTCAGCCGCTCCGCTCCTTAAGAGCTTAGATGACGAGGGGTGTGTCATCGCTATCCGTGGAGACCAGCTGAAAACGGTGTTTCTTCCTCATCCATAGCCTTACCTCCTACCCCCTACCTGAGGACGTCTCCCTCCCTCTGACATTCATTGTAACAAACGTCAGAGGTCAGGTGAAAATCGGATTTTTTTCATGCACAGCCTTAGTCAGCTGTCACCCCTCCCTATTGAACTAGCCGGCCGCCGCCTGGCCGGCCCGGTCTACTCACCACGGCAGGAGGTGGTGATTTTTTTTTTGTCTTACACTTAAGTCGCTCACCACATGCACACGCCTCTACTCACAGACAGACACGTTCGTCTTAGGGGGGTCCTGCTTCACGCCACACGCCTCCTGTAGTTTTTTTTTGTATACACACTCTAAGCTCATCACCGTTAATCCTTTATACAGCTAACGCGCGCTGAATGGCTGAACAGGGTGGTAAGTGGCTTAGCTCATGACAGTGGATCCCTCAAAAAAAAAGAGGGGAAAGGGATCCAGCTGAAAACGTCATACCTTATGTCTTTGTGAATGGCCGCCGGTCAGTCGACGGCAGCAACCGCTTAATCCTTTATACAGCTAATGCGCGTTGAATTGCTGAACAGGGTGGTAAGCTGCTTAGCTCATGACAGTCGATCTCTCAAAAGGGGGGAAAGGGATCCAGCTGAAAACGTCATGCCTTATGTCTTTTGTTTCTCTTTGTGAATGGCCGCCGGCCAGCCGGCGGCAGCTGAACGGGGTCAGTAAGTAGCTTAGCTCTAGAAGCGAGAAGGCGTATATAAGGGGTCTGGAAACCTCCATTCACTCACTCATTCTTTTGCTGCTCTCTACAGTCACCACCATGAGCAAAAGACAACACCTAGCGCCGTCCAAGAACAAGAAGACTACGCGGAACAGCGCTCGTTTAGCGTCAGTGCCTCCTCTTGCTACTGAAAATGAGACTACCGCCGCAGCCGCTTGGTCTTATCACCCTCCCGCTGTAGCGAGCGCTCGCGGCAGTAGTAGTAGTAGTAGCAGTAGTAGTAGCAGTAGTAGTACTAGTAGTAGTAGTAGTAGTAGTAGTAGTACTACTGGTAGTAGTCGTCGTGCTAGCGACGTTGTTACACTCGCGACGGTACACGTTGCTGCTAAGCGCGCTGCCGCTGCTACTGCCGCCCCGCCTGCTGCGGCTGCTGCTGCTGCTGCACCTGCTACCGCTGCGCCTGCTACTGCTGCGCCTGCTGAGGCTGCTGCGCCTGCTACTGTTGCGTCTGCTGCTGCTGCTGCTGCTGCTGCTGCTGCTTCTGCTGCACCTACTGCTACCGCTACTACTACTGACGACAACGCTCCTGGCACAGCGCAGTACTGGCAACCGGGTTTTTACCTCCCCACTACTGTTGATGACTTTGATGACCTGCCGCACATTGCACAGCCCCTCTCCTCCACCACTACATCGACCGACGCCCTCGACGCCGCTCGCGCTGAGAGTGACAGCTATTCGGACACTCAGCCCCTAAACCGAGAAGAAGAGGAGGAGGAGGAGCAGCAGCAACAGGGTGAGACAGAGAACGACGCTGACGACGAGGCGTACGAACAACCCGAAGGGAAAGGGGTGGGCGGTACGTTTTTCGGCTTCCCTCTTCGACCTTTCGACCTCATTTCCTCCACTAGTAGCGTCCCGTCCGGTCCGTGGCGACTGCCCTCACTGCCACCTTACGAGGGCGGCGGCGCTTCATCTTCTACCGCTACACTCAGCACCGACGGCGTGTGGCTGCGCTGTTCCAACAACGAGGCCTCGGATACCACCAGCGCTGACGCTGCTCCTGCTATCGGTTCTGCTGCTGATTCAGCTCACGCTGATGGTGTTACTCATCCTGCGGGTGTGAAACGTTCTAAGGTGAGTTCCAGAACAACAAGGCCTAGTAAGAAGAGAAAAATACAAGAAAAAGAACGAGATGGACGAGAAGAAGCAGAGAAAACCTTCTCCCGTCTTCTCGGGTTAGAGTTCTGCTTAGACGGAGCTTTGACGCTGGAGATCTGGGAGGACGTGGCTAGACTGTCTAGGAGGCCGCGCTACACAAAAGACGGCCAGGTGAAAGAGGCGTCTCTGACCAGAAGCAAGCGAGTGCACTTCACGGCCGACGCGCTGCGCGAGCTAATAGCACGCATCGCCGATATCCGCGCAGTGGTGCGCATACGCGACACAGCGGCCGCGCAAGGAAAACCTAATCACACCCCCTGGTTCGCAGTGCTGGATGAGGAGGGCGAAGTGTACGCAGCTGTGAGCTACTACAGCGGTAAGAACCTCGTCCACGTGCGCAAGTACGAAGGTCCTGACAAAAAACCCACACAGCAGGGAGTGACGCTGTCCGCCAGAGCGCTCAAAGAGTTGGATGACAAAACAGAGATCATTCTGAAATATCTCGGCATAGATTCGGAATGAGAGACGCTCAACGCTCACGCGCGCACACACACACACACACACAGCGTTTGACGTACGCTGTATGAGACAGACAGACGGATACACAGACAGCAGACAGAAAGATAAATAGATAGATAGATAGACAGATAGATTGATAGATAGATAGATAGTTAGACGGCTAAGTAGTTGGTAACTGAGTGAAAAAAAACATGACACAGTACGTATGCGAAAAGTGTTTCAAAATGTTTAAAAGACCGTACAACCACGAGAGACACATAGAAAATTGTAGAGTAGTACCTAAGTTTTGCCCTGTATGCGGCGAAGGCGATTGCCGAAAGATCGCCTGTCGACGCGAATCTCTGGACGGGGTGACCGTCCCTCCGCGCATATGTGCTGTACCGAACGGGGAGGAAACGTTCACGGCGAATTGGCCTGCGATACAAACGGGCGTCAGGATGCACGGGACTCGCGTGAGTGTAACAAACTTCAGGCTACCAACCGGCGAGTTGAGTGACGCTGTAGATACTATGCGTCGCATTCACTTGACACAAAGATTCAGATACAAAGTGGGTTTCTCGGTAGGCTTACTCTTACAACACAGAGAAGACAAGAGCAAACTGCGCTACTTTCACGCCTCCCAGAACAACGCAACTCTCATACAACCGCTCCCTACTATAACTAATTCAGAAACTTTGGAAGAGCTCCTCTCAAAGATGGAAAACACCGTCGCTTGCGAGGAAGTACGGAAACTTTGCGACGCTGACACCAAGTGGCACGTTCTTTTTCCTACCAATTTGAACATTTGCGTTTACATGGGACCGGGGGAATTCCCCATAGGCGGTAGGATCACTCAGGCCGGTCGAGTTGGAAAGAGAAGCGGCGTGTTAGATTTTCCCAACAAGGACAACCTCTGCATCTTCCGCTGCATTTCCTTTCACTTATACAACACCAGCAAGCGCGCTTCAGATTTGTTACGTCAGTTCTGTCCCGCTGCCACACCTGAATCCTTTCCGGGTCTGAACATCCGCGACTTACCCGCGTTAGAGAACTTGTTTGACGTACAGATAGCGGTTTACACCGCGTCGCGTCAAGTGCCGGGGCGGAAGTTGAGAAGACGCGTTACTCTGATCAGACCGCCTTCCAGAACTCTGGCCGCCCGAGGTAAAGTCAACCTACACCTGACGGCGAAAGGCGGTTTGCACGTCTCTCTCGTCACGGACTTCAACGCGTACGCGGGCATATACGAATGTTGCAAGTGTAAGGCGGCGTTCACCACCGAGTTCTTGCTGAAGAGACACAGGAACCAGCTTTCCTCTTGCCGACAAGTCAAGTTGCGCTACGTAGGTGGCATCTACCAAAATTCGAGAACGATTTTCGAAGCGCTAGCAGACTTCTCCATTTTTCCCCCCGACGGACATTCCGGAATCTACCCTTACAAGATCGCCTTCGATTTCGAGGCTTTCTTCAGACCGTGCAAAGAACCGTCGACGGAACACGTGTCCCTGCTGTGGGATCACGTCCCTTTGTCGGCTAGCGTCGCATCCGACTTTCCGGGGTGGGAGGGGCCCGTCTGCTTCGTCAGAGAATCCGACGCAGATTCCGACCCCTTGTTGGACCGAGTTTTAAATCACATAAACGAGAACGCCAAAGTCATCGGGGAAGCTGTGCTAGAACTTTACCGACCGACCTTAGCGAAGTTAGATGCGGCGATAGGTGAAGCTCTCCTGCTGGAGGAGGCAACGTTCACCCCTTCTCCAGGCGGCTTCGCTGCGGCTCAGACCAGACACCCGTTAGTTCAACTGAAGAAGCGTCTTCTGAGATACATCCGTCAAGCTCCAGTCGTGGGCTTCAACTCGGGGCGTTACGACTTGAACCTGATCAAAATACGCCTTCACTCGTTCTTCGCCTCCGGAGACCGAAGAAACCAAGAATTCAGCGTCATAAAGAGAAGCAATCAATACTTGGCGGTTTACACACAGCACACGGTTTTCTTGGACGTAGTCAACTATTTGGCACCTGGTTACAACTACGCGACCTATTTGCGAGCTTTCACCAGGAACGAAGAGAAAGGTCACTTTCCTTACGAATGGATGACGTCTACCAGGAAACTGGCAAACAGAACGCTGCCACCGAGATCGGCTTTCGACAGCGAGCTGACGGGCGTCAAAATGTCCGAATCCGACTACGCCGCATGTCAGAAAGTTTGGTCCGACGAGAAGATGCAAACTATGGAAGACTACTTGATCCACTACAACAACAAAGACGTCAAACCTTTCATAGAAGCTCTGAAAAATCACGCTAAATTTTTCCAAGATCGCGGCATTGACATGTTGAAAGACGGAGTTTCTCTCCCCGGTTTGACTTTACGGTTCCTCTTCCAAAACCTAGAAGACGCGTTCACAACGTTCCCCCAGTTCGACGCCGTCCTCCACGCTCTGATCAAAGAAAATCTAGTCGGCGGTCCTTCCATCATCTTCCATAGATTTCACGAGAAGGGCACCACGCGGATAAGGGAGCACAAGTACGGCGAAGAAGCGAGACCGTGCCAACACATCCTAGGACTAGACGCTAACTCTCTGTACTTGCGCTGCATGAGCGAAGCGCACTGCACGGGCTATTACGCGGTGAGACGGCCCGAGACCGAGTTCAAGCCCGAAATTAGGCAAAGAAACTCTCACAGCGCTTTGGAGTGGTTACGCTTCGTAGAGCACGACCGCGACGTGAAACTGCGCCACGCTTTGAACGGCGGCGAGATGGTTGTAGGCTGTCGGAGAATTCGCGTGGACGGGTTTCACGCGGCCTCTAATACGGTTTTCCAGTTTCACGGGTGTTGGTTCCAAGCTCACGAGTGCATACCGTCGCACCGATATCAGTGCGCTTCACTGAGAGAGGAGAGACGCGACAGAACGACCAGAGTAAGCGCTTACTTGAAAGCGCTAGGTCACAAGCTGGTCGTCGTGTGGGAGTGCGAATGGCGAGAGATGAAGCGTCGAGATGAGCGGGTCAAGGCCTCCCAACAACGCTGGAAGGTTGACGCTTTGAAAGTGTCTCGAAACGCGATGAGCGAGAGCGACATCCTTTCCGCTGTGAAAGAGGAGAAAATGTTCGGTTTAGTTCAAGTGGACATCACTACGCCGCCTCACCTACGAGACTACTTCGAAGAAATGACCCCCGTTTTCAAGAACGCGACCGTTTCAAAATCGGACATAGGACCTCACATGTCAGACTTTGCGCAGGAAGAAAAGCTGTTGAACACGCCTCAGAGATGTCTGATAGGGAGTTACCACGGAAAAAATATTCTCTTGGGAACGCCGCTTCTCAAGTGGTATTTAGAGCACGGTTTGATAGTCACCAAAGTGCAGCTGGTGGTAGAATACCTACCTAAACGCTCCTTTGCCGGTTTCGCGGACGAAGTAACGGCGGCGCGAAGACGTGGCGACGTGAACGAGAACGAGAAAATTCTGTCAGACTGTTACAAGTTAATGGGAAACGCTACGTACGGTAAAACAATCTGCAACAAAGAAAAACACACGGCGGTGAGATACACTGACAGTCGGAAGTTCGAACTATTGGCCAATTCGTGGCGCTTCAAAAAGGCGTCCGAGTTGAGTTCCGATCTGTTTGAAGTCGAACTACAACCGAAAACAGTCAACAACAACCTCCCTATTCAAATAGGGTTCATGGTATACCAGTACGCGAAGTTGAAAATGTTAGAGTTCACATACGACTTCTTAGATAGATTCGTCGATCGGCGCGATTATGCCCTTTGTCAAATGGACACCGACAGTCTTTACATGGCTCTCAGCGGTGACACGTTGGATGACCTAGTCAAACCTCGCCTGAGAGAGACGTACTTCAGAGAGAAACGAAAGTGGCTTCCGACAGCGGTGTGCGACGATCACTTAGAGCTTTTCGTGAAGACAAAAACGGAAAGAGTGCGAGAATGGTGTCCGCCGCCCGGTGGATGTTGTGAGAGACGGTACCTTCACGATCTGAGAACTTCGGGGCTTATGAAAGCGGAGTGGGAAGGTGACGGGATCCTAAGTCTCAACCCTAAGACTTACATTTGCTACGATCGAGTCAGCGACACCCGTGAAAGAAAATCCAAAAAATGGAGTGCAAAAGGCGTACAGAAGAAACAAAACCCTCAGGAACCAGACGACTTCTTGGATGTTCTTCGCCAACGAAAAACTCTCATTGCTGTAAATAGAAACTTCAAAGTGGTGCGAAACAAAATGGTCACCTACACCATAGAGAAAGACGGCGTGCGCTACTTGTATTATAAGCGTCGCGTGCATTCTGACGGTGTGACAACGAGTCCTTTAGAGATATGAAAAAAAAAAAAATAAGCGTGTGCATCTTTTCAAAAATAGAGTGTTTATCAAGATTGAAAAAAAATAAATAAAAAAAATAAAATAAAATATTGTTGTGTTTTTATTTTCATACGTCTTCTTTTACTAGTAAGTCGCGCAGTCTCTTAAAGCGTCACTCATGTGACGACGTCGCTTCCAGTCACGTGATCCTAAAGACCCTCACTTCCTAAACAAAAAACTTCTTCTTCCGCTCACGTGATCAATCAAGTCACTTCCGGTCACGTGATCCTCAATGAGGTCACTCACTTCCGGTCGGCCATTAGGTCATGTGACGTCACTTCCGCTCACGTGACTCATCAGGTCACTTCCGGTCACGTGATCCTAAATTAGGTCATATGACGTCACTTCCGGTCCCCTAAGTAGGTCAGTAGGTTACCCAGAATGCACCACTAATCCCCTAAGTAGGTCACTTCCGGTCACGTGACCAAATGGTGGCCTCTGATTGGCTGCAGGGTTACCCAGAATGCACCACTAATCCCCTAAGTAGGTCACTTCCGGTCACGTGACCAAATGGAGGCCTCTGATTGGCTGCATGTCGATTGAGTAATAAACAGTACTTAACTATAGTCCCGTTCCGATACATACTATACTACTTATGTGTAGTACTATCAGCATCTGCTCTCACACACGAGGCTGAGTGGTGGCAGTGTGTGTGTGTGTGGGGGGGGGGGGGGGGTGGGGGCCATCATAAAACGATGCAATATGATTTATTGTTGTCAGACCTCACCCTCCTTACCTCCCACACATTCCCCCCGTACTCCGAGACACGTGGCTGCACGGTCAGTACCCGACCCCTGCTACAACCAGGGTAGGGTCCTGATGGCGGCCATCTTGTTTCTAGGGTCCTGATGGCGGCCATCTTGTTTCTAGGGTCCTGATGAGGGCCATCTTGTTTCTAGGGTCCTGATGGGGGCCATCTTGTTTCCAGGGTCCTGATGGCGGCCATTTTGTTTCTAGGGTCCTGATGGCGGCCATCTTGTCTCTAGGGTCCTGATGGCGGCCATCTTGTTTCTGCTACAGGCCCTACACCAGTTTTCTTAAGCCCTGGGTTACACCTCCGTAATTTCACCTGACCCATTATGGTCTGACCTAGTTCTGATCCAACAGTCAGAAGAGTTTGGCATGCTTAACTCTATCAGACCGTGCCAGAGGCCAAATGCATTTTATAAGACTGTTTGTCTGGTTGGGTCGGTTTGCTAAAAATGGCAGATTGTGACTGGGGCTTTACCCTGATTTTGGCTGCATCTATCTTTGTAATATCTCCTTGAACCCTTAAGATTCCCATAGATAATCCAGGTTTTACTGGCAAGGCAAAATATATATCTCATGAGCAAATGGGGCCTTTTTGACGATTTCTGTAATCAGGTAGGGGTCCCTTGGGCAGCCATTTTGTTTCTGTCTGTTTGTCTGAATGTGTCATTATACGTAATAGACACGTATCCTAGCAACCTGTCCAATCTGCCCACTAGACTCTAATCCTTGTACAAACCCTACATCGGCTTTTTGGATCTAAATTTGGCAGAATACATATTACTGAACATAGGGTCCCCTTGTACTCAGGGTTTTTCCCCAAAAGTCTATGCTTTAGCTGCAACATTTCAGGAGACAAATTGTGTTTCCCATTGTAAAAGGGCCATTTTCAAACGTCCACAACCAGTTTAAGAGGCTGTTACATGGATCTGCCCTCAAACTTGAGCTACAAAAAGAAGGCATGTACCTTAACGTCTAAACATGGTTTGCTTTCAACTGCCATCAAAAGTTATTTTGATGGCAGATGCCTTAAAAATTGTTGACGTTAAAATGATGCCTGTGTAGTGGGCCCTTTATAGGATTCTGAAGGCATGCAGCTAATTTGTTACTCGTCTCGATGTCGGTTTGCAGGGCACCAGCTGAGGGTGCAATACAATTCATTGTATGGATGGATGAATCCTTCATTGACCAGTTGCCTCATCGGACGCTTTCTGCCCAAACAACTGCTTTCACAGGCAAAAATAATCATCTCATTTCAAGAAAGTAAGATGATTAAACTCGTCTAGCGGACAAGCCACTTGTTTAAGAAAAGAAGAAAAAAAACAAAAAAAAAGTCGTTTGTCCACCAGAAGAGTTTAAACATCTTATTTTCTTGAAATGAGATGATTATTTTTGGCTGTGTTCACATGTGACCAGGATTCATCATGACTACACTGAATCAGAATGCTTAGATTCAAGTGTCATGTGGTGTGTTTTGCTGACAGATAATACTCGTGTTAGGCCCTTGCTTCTGATTCACATCACTCAGATTGGTTAGTATGCCACATTTACCAATAACTATCAGCACCATCTTGGTTCTTTGGGTCACTAACAGTGATGTTATTGCTTGAATTATGCCACTGTGACAATAATTAGCCTCCTATTCAGTCACTAATGTATACCTGTATACCAATGGTCTTGATGTCAGTCCTTGACTCCGGCAAACAGCCGACTGCTGGTTCCAGCAGTAAGAACATCAGATGATCAAATAATTCCTTGCAATTTTCTCACAGTTTAAAGTGACCAATGCATGCCATCAATGTGGTACATGAGCACTGGCTGTCTCTCTGCCGAGGTTACGGTATCGCCTCCATTGGCTGAAACTCTGTATGTAGAACTACACAGAGAAAAGAAAACCGAGTCCTGGTTGCCTCCAGAATGACTCCTCTCATTCTGCTCATTAGGGGAGCCCAGGCTGCATAAGGGAGCCTAGGTGACTCTCTGGCTGACATAAGGGAGTCACCTAGGGGAGTCACACAGCTTCCTGGCTCACCTAAGGGGGTCAAATAAAGACCTGGGCTCCCGTAGAGAAGGGAGTCATTTTGGAGGCAACCTGGACTCCCTTTTAACGCTGTTTCTTTTCTCTGTGTATGCAATAAGACGATATGACCTCCATAGGGAATTTCCCCACCAAACGCCCACGGTCCAGTAAAGTCCTAACATACCTCAGGGATGGCGGCTGACCCTAGACCAGGGGTGAGCGGGCTGTGGAGCACCTGACTCTGATTATGCGCTCCTCAGAGGCGGCACCCCCAGCACACAGGGGTTGTTAGTGCGATAAGCCGCCACAAGGTGTCACTCCCGGTACCCGGCGTCCTCTAACAGCACCGCGCCTGCGTGCCGCTAACTTCCGGTTACAAGGTTAGGGACGCTGGAGGCACACAACAGAAGCTCCTACCCCCCCCCCCCCCCCCACACCCCCCCCCCCCCCTTCACAAGGTACACCCACGACAACAACAACCACACCACCACACTATTGACCGCTTCCTTGGAACTTTGAAAAGTTGCTTTTTATTTAAGAATATTTCATCCATAAACGATAATATTCTCCAGTGCAAATATTTCTTGAACAATGAGATCAAAGACTCAATTGAGAAACAATGTTGTGCATTGATATTTTGCAATTCTTACACATACCATCGTTATCATAGACCAATTCGGTTGGCTCAGCGACTATGTATTTCTGGAATTGAATACATAGACAAATGCCAACGCCCATTGATACCGTCTCTGCCGTATTTCTTGAGAGGGGGCTTGGGCCTGTGGCTTCGTGGGATATGCCCAAGCCCCCACGAGTAGAATACGGCAGAGCGGTATCAATGGCATCATCATTGAATACAGCCACATTTTATTCAATGGGGGGCATTGAATACGGCCCTTCGTATAGTTGAGCATAGTAAAGCTTGTATTTCAAAAAAACTAAAATGAAGTACTGGCACTTACCTTGTATTATCTGATGAGGTCCGTGATCATTGAGTGTCTCTTGTCGAAGATCGAGCCTGCTGTACTCCTATAGAGGAAAAGGTAAAGAAAAACTTGATTAGAAATGAAAACACCTGATGTCCTGAGAAGATCTGGTAATAGGTATACAGACTTGCTATCATTGAGTACATGATCTATAGAACATTGACTATTTTTAACAATAAATAAGGTTTCCTATTTAAGCAATGTATGCAAGCGATTATCATAAAGCACCACAAATGAAGCAATGATAAAACTAGATCAGTAGCATAGTACACTGAAAAAGTAAACCAGACTCATCTAAGTGACTGTCATAAAATAAACGTGTCAAAGATTGTCTAACTAACTAGGTTACCATCCCACAAATAGAATCTGGAACTGGCAAATGTCAGGTTTTGGGCTGGCACATGCCAAGTGTGTCTTCTATCTGACAACTCAAGCTAGAAGACTCGCTTCCTCGTCACTTACATGAGTCTAGAGAGTGGTTTGTGGGATGGTAACCTGATAGGTTAGACAACCTTTAACTCATTTTCTTTATGACAGTCACTTAGAAGAGTCTGGAGACAAGTTTGATTTTTCAGTGTTGAGGACTGCGTTTTGCAGTACAACCAAGGGTACAATATCAGGCTCCCGCTCAGCTTCTATAGTATAAATAGTGAAAGATACAGACGTAGTATAAGGTGGGATAAACGTCCAAAATACTTATACGCCCTATAAATCTCCACAAATGTCATGTAGTTATGAGAAAAAATCCACCATAATTTATATCTACCTAAAGCGAAATTGGCCTGTAGATAAGGATTAAGTGTCCACTTTGAAACATTTTCACTCAAAACATTTTGAGAGAACATAAGCGATATAATATATTATTACGACTTGAAGTGGCTGTGGATACCCCCAGGGCTGACATACCGACAAGATCGCTATTGACATTAACTTTGAAATGTAATCTTGTAAAATCAGATTTAAATAGCTCATAAATATAGGTCCCGAGGCGAGAGTCCATTTAACGCCAGGTAAAATATTGTAACCACATCCATATATATATATAAAGATGTGTTAGCGTCCATGCAGAAAGAATGGCCCGTCCAGTAGGCACATGGAGAATCTTTTCTGCTTGGCTTCTCCCACTGCCCTAACATGGATCATTCCCCTGTATCTCGCCTGAGCAGCCATGCAGAAAAGATAATCCAAGCGGTGCTACACTGATCATACTTTCTGCGTTGATGCTCACATTTCTAAACTCAACATACCAGTGAAGACCTTTCTCTCAAAGTGAATCTGAAGTATCTCCTAAACTGAGGCACGACAAGCTATTAGCTGTTAACACTCTAGGTTGGCGCATTGTGTGATAGATGTATGTCCATCCCCCTCATTATATCACAGCGGCATCTATTGGGTTTCTAAAAGCACAGATAAAACATTACATCTACGATTATGTAGCCCCCCCCCCTCCCTCACTACTTTTGCCAAATACCGCTCGATCCCGGATCCATCAAGACCCTATATAGGCCACATACTGTTGTAATGCGCTACTATAGATCAATGCAGCAAGAAAGGGTGCATTTTCAGGAGAGATGCTGACAAAACTTTTGAAAATATGCATTTCTGAAGTGTGACCAACAAGTGAATGAATATTTATAACCTCAAGATCTTGCATTCTAATTTAATCTAACTCTACACACTCAGAAAAGTCCCTGACTTTCAGGTTACAGTGGTTTTAGCAGCAATGACGCTGACATTTCTAAGTATGTATTAGGGTAGAGGCACCCTGACTCGGACAGCAACCTTGAGTCGGACACCATTGACATTCAATTATAAAGTAAATATTATGATTTCATCTATCATATTCACTATATCTCAACGCTGAGGTGTTCTTGCTTCTAACAAATACAATATATCAAATATTAGCCACTGCTAACATGGTATTGTAACTGCCTTAACTTGGGGTGTTTTTACTATATTCTCAAAAAAAGAATGAAGAATAAATGGGGAAATTGGTTTTCTTGTTCAATCTTTTCTAGCTTCTTCTTTATATCTATCCCATTTCTAGTGATAGATATAGGAATATATGTATATTTTGTGACAATTCCAGTCAACAGATTTGAATAAAGTATCCGTAGTACTTTGTGAGGGGAGATTTCACATCTGCATCAAATTGCACCTAAAGTCGGACACTATATATTAGTAACAGCCCATGGGTAGGTTATGATGTAGCATGAGTATTTCAACACAGAAAGAAGTCAAAATCCTTACTGCCAGATAATGTCCAAATACTTGTTATCAAATTTCTTGGATAAAAAAGCTATATATTGTGGTGTATCCCTGGTTCAGGACCATATAGCATGTAGCTACATCCATACACGACTGCCTAGATGTGGAATGAACATTTTAGATGTATAGGGGGACTGAATCTACTTGTATAAAGCAAACAGATTTTAACAATGTCATATGATGTTTTCCTTAGAGGTATATTACATATACAAGCCAAGCATATTAATTTCACTATTGAAAAAAAGGGTGTCCGACTCTAAGATCATTTTAGCAGCAGGTGTCCGACTTTAGGTGCAATTTCATCTTTTGAAATCATTGTACAAGATGTGGATTTATCCCTACTTAAACTATATCATTTATTGCAATTCGCTAGGAAATATAAGGTATATATATAATGTATCCAATGGCACATCCCATATCAAAATGGTTATCCTTTAGTAGTTTCAAACTCAAAAGGCAAAAGTGATTACTTCTTCATTGTCCAGGAGCGTCCGGAATGGGTGCCTTTACCCTAGCCCAGTGTGACATGTTAGAAGCAGGTAAGTATTGATAGCATTAGCTCTACATTAGACGACCATCCACCCAAGAGTCACACAGCTCCCTTTATCTCCACTATAAGACGCTCCCACCAGCAGCAGCTGCAGTCTACGGGTTGGACATCCACACACCAGGGGCTGCTACTGATATTAAAGGTCTGCACAGAGAAAGGTAAAAGTGGCAATTGTCTCCCACATGGCTCGGGTAAAATAGAGTCAAACCGCTAATGACTCTGATGGTAAACACTTTCTCTGTGTGTGAGGTGAGTCAATGGTATCCACTGGGGTCTCATTCACAACAACTGCCGTATCCTTCATAAACAAAAAGTTGTTATTAGCATCATATTTTGCAATTGACGATGTTACTCGTCATTCCTCGTTAATAGGTGATGCATAGATACATATTTCTATTTATTACAATGTTATTTCTTTTGAACGGGACTATCGTTGAACCACAGTGGAATTCAGAAAGGACGGAGTATTTTACCAATCATTGTTTCTTTCAGTAATGTGAACCCAGCCTAAGGACCTCTACCTAGGTGTGGCAGGAGGCTATACCTTGTACCCCCTTTACATCAGCATCGTTTATAATATCCTGTACCCATAGAGGCACATTACCGTCTAGGCACTATCGATATTGGACCCTCGGGCTAATATCTTCTTTGCAGGCCTGGATACCTAGACACCCTTCTGATTCAATATACGCACTATAAGGAGGGATCACACTCTTTAGTGCGCATGTAGAATATAGGGGCACTTCTATTTGGGGGGACATTTATGAGGTTATTTCTTAGCATTATATTGATGCAGTTTTCTACTTCCTATCATATTCTACTGTAGTTGAAATTGATTTGTTGCAATGCGCCCACAAATAACTGATAAAAATCGTATATGAAACGTTGTTGGATTTGTTAACATGAAATGCAGAGACCATCCATTGACCTTATAATATAGGTGATTACAAGTTATAGGACGTACCATTATTGATAAACTTGATAAACCCTTTAAGGGTCTTTGTAAACATAGTGCAGCCATGCTAAGTAACTCACTAGGGCAGCATTCATGCTTCATACCGACCCTATCAGGTATCGACCCGGGGTTAATATATTCCCAAAGGGTTAGCATGATGCATGAATGCCGCCAAGATGAGTAGACAGTTGTAGACTCATTGCCTGGGTCAAATTTCGTCACTAAACCCACACTACCCTCAACCGCAAGCCTGAGACGTGACTTGTGAACGTTCCCCAGCCCCCATACATTATTACACCATAGGCTCCCATCCCTCCACCCCCCTCTACCTGTGCCTGGCTCTGGCTTTCATCACTGAGAGGCGGCTATTGGCCTGGACACTCGGTGTCTAAACACCTACTCCACTTCATAACTTAACCCTGCAAGGGCCGCATAGTGCTTTGCTCCTCCTTCCCTGGTGGGCACAATGCATGAATGCAGCTCTGGCGAGTAACTCACTAGAGCTTCATTTATGCATCATGATGATGCTATGGGGTTGATGCACTCCTGGTAGTTCAGCATTGTGCATGAATCCAGCTGTGGTTGTTTAATCAGAGATGTATTCATATATCATAACAGCAATGTGCGCATCACAGTAACGCACTATATTGCCTTAATAGCCCTTTAAGTACAGCATAATGCCTTAGTGCATCATACCCTTTGTTGGATGATGCATGAACGCAGCCCTGGTGAATAACTCACCAGTGCTGCATTCAAGCAGCATGCTGACCCTTCAGGATTAAGACACTCCCAAAGGGTTGTCATGATGCACCAATGCAGCACCGGCAAGTTACTCGTCAGAGCTGTATTGGTGCACCATGACGACAAATGTCAATGTTTAGCAACATCCGTCATTAAAGGGTTAAAGAGATCTGTCCGTCTGAGATTTGTTGTTGGAGATATAGGCTTTGTTGCTAGGGGGCTGAAGGCCTTGTTGCTAAGGAGATGGTAGATTAGTTGTTAGTGAGATCAAGGCTTTGTTTCTCATGATATTAATGCTTTGTTGCTAAGAAGATGGAGATTTTTCTGTCAGGGAAATTGGTGATTCATTGCCAAGGAGATTGAGGCGTTGTTGCTAAGGAGAGTGAAGCTTTGCTGCTAAGGAGACTGGGCCCTTGTTGCTAAGGAGATAGGGGGGTACTTAGGATATTGGGGCCTTGTTGCTAAGGAGAGGCATTGTAAAGGGAGAGGTCACGCTAAGTGGATATTCCAGCAATCGCTTCCCCTTTTCAAAATGAATTGAAGTCAGTTATATGGGTGGCTTATTGGCAACCCTGACTGTAAGAAGACACTAACCCTCTTATTTTTCTCTGTGTCAGTCTTTGCGAAAACATGCATGACAGTGGCGATGTCCACCTAAAATGTCACAGGTCCAGCAGATTTACAAGTGTAGAAGGACCGAATGTCCAGTCATCTGTTAGGCGTTTCTGAACTAGAAGAATTCAGTAAGGCCTCTAAAGCTGAGATAAGTTTGTCTATATACTGCATAGAACTATATATATCAATCTGTATTTGGCTATAAATGATTACAAATAAATTGTACTTTTAATGAACAAAACTATTTCATACTTGGGTGCACCATATTGTCCGATATGTGGCTATACGGTCCTTCAAAAATATAGCCGGTCCTGTAACATTGAGAATTTGCAGGACCGAATGTCCTATGGGAAGAAAAAAATTGCAAAGACTGCTGTGTAACAAGTCGAGTTGATTTTTAAGGCATCACACACGTGTGCTCAGTGTTATAACATTGACATTGAATAAACTTCACACGTAGATATAAGATATAATGCCACCTTGTCCTGTGTGTCTTTAGCCACCTGCCACGCTGACTTTTACAGCCTTACTCACCCCATACCTTACATCCTAACACCATGAGGTCTTTTATAACACACAAGCCGCGTCAGTCTATGACACAATGCTTTTTTCTATGCATTGTGTAACTGTAATTTCCGCCAATTAGGGATGAGGGTTGTATGGTCATGCTGAGTTATGTTTTCTGCATGTTTATATGGTGGACTTAGTGTAAAAGTATATAGTGTCAGAAAAGATGAATGGTTTGGGTAATGTTTACAAGTCTCTGTGGACTAGTTTGTAAATCAGACCCATATTTTATTACACCCTTGCACTATGTATCATATGAATAGGGACATATCTGTTGTAGACAAAAGGACATCATCAAAAATATCGGTAGATACATATTAACTCTGTATTCAATGTCTCCTGAAATTATATATTTTGACATTATCAACATGTCGTCCTGTAGGTCTTAACATTTTCTATCTTCTCCAACTGCTGGTTCATTTGTAGAACCTGTTCTATAATGTGATCATAGATGCAAAGGATGTCGACTGCTTAAAAAATATGTGTTGATATAAATTGAGATATACAAGAATACAACTGAAACTGATATACTGTAATAAATAACTGTTAGCTGTCTGCCAGGGAATGTATACATACATACGTTGGCAGACAGTATAGTCTTTAGAAGAAAATGAATAAAATATCATTTGATAAAGTCAGATTCCGTAGAAATTTCTATAAACATTTGTGATTTTGTATGCGTCTTCATACCTTGATATTGGACACATCATAATGGTATCTATGTATATTGCTGTATTGTAAAACAACTGCCGACAACACGTATTACTTGTGTTACTGCAGTCTTATCTGTACAGAACTACTGCCTCCTTACCTCTCAGAGAGGCTGGCCTTGTCTTACACTGGAGTATTGCCTGGCTCCCCTTTGTCAAGGTGCACAGAGAAAAGAAGTAGAAATACTGTGACTCCCGACTTGATCACTGAGGTATCTCTCCCCAGGACTCTGAAGTGACTCCCTAACATTAGCAGGACTCTATAACAAGTCTACAATGACTCCCATTCTAAGACTCCCTAATGATTGGGAGTCACTTTAGAGTCCTGGGGAGAGTTACCTCAGTGATCAGGGCTGGACTCTGATTTGAGAGTTACAGTGATTCTACTTCTTCTCTCTGTGTGTCAGCTAGGATTGGACCCTGGAGGGGGAGTCCAGATTTAACCCCTCCCATAGGGAGTTAAGCAATGCTGAGACCTCCCTCCAATTTACAGATTCTGTAGAGAATCTTGCAAGAAGGAGAGGCCAGCTGAACTTTGCAAAGGATAATCCTTTTGTGTCATACATTGTACCTGACTCCGGGACCTGACTCTACACGTGGGGTCAAAACTCCCTGTTTTTCCGTTTACGCACTCTGTCCTAAATGATCAGATACTTGATGCAACACTATTTGTGTACCTGTCTCTCTGTCCCTACTCTCCCCCTCTCTACCTGTCCTTCCCCCTCTCACCCACTACTCCCATGTCGGTCAGGGTGTGTACGTTAACTAGGGGACCCTTGAGGTGAGTAGAACATGGTGCGGACAACGTGTACCTGGCTACAGGGTAAGTGGGTGAATGAGTACATGAACCCTACCCATGCAACCCCTCCCACACTCCAGGTTCTCTTTTTCTTAAATCAAAATTTACCTCAAGATCTAAGAATCAGTAAAATCCTTATTTCTATGTGGACATCCTATTGGCTGATAGACCAACAACTACTTTAGAATACATAGTGTTCTGCAGTGTTTTTTTTAGGATGTACCGGCCGACAAGACGTAAAATTGGCTCATGGAAAATGGATCCAATCCCTATATAACAGTGCTTGCCAATTCAATAAATATGTATAAAGATTACTTATATAAAGTGAGTCTCTAATTGGTTGCCTTACACTACATTACACTGTATTACTACTGTAGTATATAACCCCAGAGTCAGTACATGGATTGACCATAGACGTTATTTAGATTCATAGATTGACCTCTCTCATTGGTTCGAGTCATTCACAAAATATCCATTTATATCCATCCCCATCTACTTCGTCCAAATTAAGTTGTTGATTTATCAACCCAGATAGAAAATAAAAAATGAACTTATTCTGGTTCAAAGGTGAAAGCTTCTAAAGGACCATCCTATTTTATGCACATGTATACCAGCACGATCCAGTGATGGACCATTTTTTAACTGCCTAAAAACCCTGACGATCGTACAGGTGCCCAGGTGTTTATCTCCTGTTTCTAACTTCTTACCTGCCTGCATACCCCATCACCTCCACTACTGAGTTATCCCCCCCCCCCACACACACACACTTACACAGAGAAAAGAAACAGTGTCAAATGGGAGTCCAGCTTGCCTCCAAAATGACTCCCCTCTCTGGGGGAGTCCAGGTCGCCTATGGGAGCCTAGGTGACTCTCTAACTGACCTAAGGGAGTCACCTGGAGGAGTCATATGACCCAGAGAGCTATATGACTCCCCCAGGTGACTCCCTTAGGTCTGCCAGAGAGTCACCTAGGCCCCTATAGCTCTCTGGGTCATATGACTCCCATGGGTGACTCTCTTAGATCGGGCAGAGAGTCACCTAGTCTCCCTTATGTGACCATGCGAAAGAGGAGTCATTCTGGAGGCAACCTGGACTCCCCCTTGACTCTGTTTCTTCTCTCTGTGCACACCTTCAACCTGTAGAGACCCAATACACACCTGTAAGCAGTCAAGCAGAAAGGATACCCCCTGACAGTTCCACGGATCATCCTATCCGCTTGGCAGCTCAGACCGGAAAAAAGGGGGCACCCTGTCAGGACAGTGTGAGCAGTCACACAGAAAGGATGATCACACATTTGGCCCCTGTGCTCAGTGACAAAAAGTGCATCCATCCTCGTTCCCTCCTCTCAAAACCTCCCCACTTTTCATTTTTATGTTGTGCTTTTCTATGATTTGCTTTTCTACATTCCAAGAAATCAGTTGTAAGAATGCACAAATTTTCTCAATTCCAGTGGTATAGGGAGAGGGTGAAATAAAACCCCTTTTATTGTTTTTGGTGAATGCAGGTGGATGCCAATGTTGAATGGTGTGCTGTATGCACCCAGCGCGGGGCCCCCTTTCCGTGCGGCTGTCATACCTGTAGCGGCAACACCAGGTCCCAATGACATTATCACCTGGACATGTTACCTACATCTCCCACTGCTACTCTCCAAGCACATCCCCTGCAGCAGAACCATGGGTAGCTACAGGCAGTACAGGTGCTTGGAGAGTGAGGGAACATGGGGTGGAGGGCTAGGGGTGGTGTAGTAGTTAGTGGGGACCTCTCCTGTAACTAGAAGATGCATGATTGGGACCTGCCCCTGAACCCCACTGTTAGCCCTTTAATGGCCACATAGTGCTTTATGGGCTGTACCCTCTGTTTTCATGATGCATACATGCAACCCTGACCACTGCATTCATGCATCATACCAACCTTGTGGGGGTGTAGCAATACCGAAGGTACACATGGTGCATGGATGCAATTCAGGCACTTTCATCCTAATGACAAATTCATTTCTGTCTCTGAATGGGTTGTCCCCTATAGGCTAGTATAGGGTAGGGAGACCCTTGGCTACTTTTACTGAGTGATGGGTAAGACTTTTTTTAAATCTAGATCTAGCAAATGTTACTGTATAGAACCCCTGCGGACAGGTGATTGATGTAAATATTCTGGTTGGGCTTTGCCCTGCTCTCTGCAAGGTGGCTACATGTCTGGGAAACCTCTAGGATTTATGTCTGATGCCACTTGTTAAGATAGGAAACTCCCCACCATCAATGGTCGTAATAGACTGTAACTAAGCTAGTATGGTTATCTAGTGTGTTCTAGATCTATAGACTAGTCCGGTGCAGTGCTGTTGTGTATGTATGGACAAAGCATTTAAATAGCTAAAAACACGGAGAAGGCCGCTGCCAAGTACTAACGATCCACACAGAATGAAGAAACAGCGTCAAAAGGGAGCCCAGGTTGCCTCCACCTGGACTCCCCTCTCTAGGGGAGTCCAGGTCACCAAAGGGAGCTCGGGATACTCTCTAGCTGACCTAAGGGAGTCGCCTTGGGGAGTCATATAGCTCTCTGGGTGACTCTCTGGCTGACTCCCACGGCTTGACGTTAAAAGGAAAGCCTCAGTAAACTTCAGTAAGAGGAGTATTTCAATTATAAGCATTTTCCCATAAATCATCCTGTGTTGAATCAACATTGACTACAGGTTGATGATCAACGAGTTTTGATCCAAGGTGCTGTGCCCACTAGGTTATGAGATGTTGTGATTTTAGATATATTAAATACAATAGTAGCTAACTGATATTGACATGGTGTGGTCAGCACTGCCAATGGATATCAATACTCAGCTAGTCCCTGCCAAGGCTAATCGATAAGTTCAATAATTCCTATTATCTCAGTCTAGAAGATGACCCCTGGCTCCTGGTTGTCTGGTTGCAGATCAGTACACCCTCAGAAAAGTGAGAGTCATTGTCGCTAAAACTACCCTCACCTGAGAGTCAGACAGTGCCTGACCCTCAGGTGAGGGTAGTTTTTAGCGACAATGACTCTCACTTTTCTGTGTGTGTAGTTCATGAACTAGGTACGTTCATCCTGCACTGTTAGAAGTTAATGTAGATGAGCAGCAGAATCCACTGTAGTTTCACTGTGTATACTACATTATAAGTGCACTGTAAAAAGTTGGTTGCCATTTTTGTAGGTGTACAGTAGATCCTATTGTAGTTTATTGTAGGTAAACAGTACAATCTACTGTAAATCTACCCACTGTTTACCTACACTTACTATTTACCTGGTGTACATGAACAGCAGAATCAATCACAAAACCATGTCTGATTGTTAAAAGGGTAAATTGTTCAGTTTGCATTTTTAATTGGTAAGTTTGTCATTGCTCTGTCTGGACCTCAAACCTCACTTTCTCCATAATACTGGGCAGTCACTATGCACGTTTTCCCTCTATTTGAAAAGTAGGGGCGGTCGGAACACTGCCAGAACTGCTCAGTGTGAAATAAGGAGGGCTGTAGGGTGGTAGTGGGTAGTCAGCATCAAAGAGTCAGTGCCCCCCCCCCCCTCCCGGGATACATCCCCAAAGCCACTGGCAAGTTCGTTGCCGGGGCTGCATGGGTGTATCATGACGACAAATGTCTTCTTTAGTGACATGCGTCCGTAAAGGGTTAACGCACTGCTCTGCCTTTAGAGGGCTAAGCCTGGTTGCTATTGGGGATGTAGGTTCACATCCTGTTGGCAAGGGGTGGGAGGTGGCTGTATGATTTCTACATGCAGTAAACAACTATCTGTCAATCAGGCTGTCAGAAATGGTATTGGAGTTGGGTAATTGTAGCTACATAATGAGACTTCCTGGAGCCAAATGAAGTAAGCAGGCAGAAACAACTATGGTCAGGTAAATTGTGTAAATCGAGATATCCCAGGGTACTTAATACCCTAAAGCCTAGGTACAATGCCTGGATGCAGCGCCAGATGCAGGACTAGTAACTAGTGTAAATCTGCAGGCCCAGCTTAATATTTGCAGGCCCGGGGAAATGTTTTTTATGCCGAAGTGGTGGCGTAGCCACCTGGTGGTGCCGCCAGGCACCACCAGAACGAGGTATATGATGTTTGCACTTTGACAGAAGTCAGAACGGGCGCCGCCATCTTGGATTGTGCCGCCATCTTGGATTAAGGTGTCACAACACAAATTTATGCTATGTGATAACAATAATATAAATCAACCTTTGATAGTTCCTGATGTTGATTATAATCATACCTACCCCCCCTAATATGGACCCAAGGAATTCAATGGTTCTATCCGTTTGTTGCTAATACAGCTGGTTGCCTAGCAACAGCTATTCTAATTGTTTATCTGCTTAGCAACACACATTTCCATGGTCCTGAAGTTGATTATAATCATACCTACCCCCCCACATATGGACCCAAGGAATTCGATGGCTCTATCGGTTTGTTGCTAATACAGCTGGTTGCCTAGCAACAGCTATTCTTATTGTTTATCTGCCTAGCAACACACATTTCCATGATCCTAAGGTTGATTATAATCATACCTACCCCCCCTAATATGGACCCAAGGAATTCAATGGCTCTATTGGTTTGTTGCTAATACAGCTGGTTGCCTAGCAATGGCTATTCTAATTGTTTATCTGCCTAGCAACACACATTTCTATGGCCCTGAGGTTGATTATAATCATACCTACCCCCCCTAATATTGACCCAAGGAATTCAATGGTTCTATCTGTTTGTTGCTAATACAGCTGGTTGCCTAGCAACGGCTATTGTAATTGTTTATCTGCCTAGCAACACACATTTCTATGGTCCTGAGGTTGATTATAATCATACCTACCCCCCCTAATATGGACCCAAGGAATTCAATGGCTCTATAGGTTTGTTGCTAATACAGCTGGTTGCCTAGCAACGGCTATTCTAATTGTTTATCTGCCTAGCAACACACATTTCTATGGTCCTGAGGTTGATTATAATCATACCTTCCCCCCTAATATTGACCCAAGGAATTCAATGGTTCTATCTGCTTGTTGCTAATACAGCTGGTTGCCTAGCAACGGCTATTCTAATTGTTTATCTGCCTAGCAACACACATTTCTATGGTCCTGAGGTTGATTATAATCATACCTACCCCCCCTAATATGGACCCAAGGAATTCAATGGTTCTATCTGTTTGTTGCTAATACAGCTGGTTGCCTAGCAACGGCTATTCTAATTGTTTATCTGCCTAGGAACACACATTTCCATGGTGCCGAAGTTGATTATAATCATACCTACCCCCTAATATGGACCCAAGAAATTCAATGGTTCTATCTGTTTGTTGCTAATACAGCTGGTTGCCTAGCAACGGCTATTCTAATTGTTTATCTGCCTAGCAACACACATTACCTTACCCCCTAACATGGGCCCAAGGAATTCATAGGAAATGCCATATTTGAAGTAATATCATCCTTCCCCCTGATAACCCCTTCCCGGCCCTGCTTTTTTGGTGTCTTGAACGGGTTCCCTTCAAACATACCAACCATCTAGACATTATGTTTCTTCGAATGCAAGAATTGCGGTTGTTGCCGCGTATAAAAATGCCTGAGGCATTTTTTTACGCGGCAACAACCGCAATTCTTGTTATCTAGAAATCTAGTAAAATGCAAGAATTGACAGAGGAAATGATGTTTATTAGAGGTTACTGGTATGTATAAACCATTTTAGTAATTATAATTTGTAAACTTTTGTGTTATTCTACATAATATTCAGGCTTTCTAGTTAAAGCTCTAGAAACCTTAACAATGGTCCGATTCACAAACCGTAAAAACTAGCACATAGCCCAGGATCACAGCCAGTCATTGGGACCGGCAGACTTTCTGTCAGCCCAGCAGGCTTTTAGCCGGCTATAGCTGGTGTCCAGGACGTTTTAGTATAGACTGATTATTCAAGCGCTACGCAGTCCCTATCCACTGGGCACAACATTCAGTTCAACATTGGATCATTGTTGAATCACTTTTCAATGTTGATTCAATGATCTGTGCCCACTGGGTAGAGGGCTAATATATTGCAGGTAGGCCTATAGTGTAAAATAATGGCCAACTTGCCACAACCCAAGAGAGGAATTCATGTCTCAATGGTTTCCAATAAGTTCACGTCCTTAATTCCATAATAGCATACTTCAGATTACAATCTAAGTTGGTGAGATATCTTAGAATGTAATACAGAGATATCTAAGATTTTAATTTGATGAAATGAGGATCTCTAAATCCAATATTGAGAAGCCCCGCACTCTGGTAGAGGTGTAGGGGTATTAATTTTGCCGCATATTCTGTAGAATAGAGCCTACTTCCTCCACCCAATATGGTGGTGTCAATAGAGATGGAGAGATTAGATAGTGTATAGCAATTACAAAACGTTTACAATTGTAAGCAACCTTGCAAGTGTCCATTTGAAATGTCAATCATGAATTGAAAGTGACAGCGTCTTGGTATTCAGGGGGATGAGGGTATTATTAGATGAGGTACGCCTCAGTAAACTTGGTCCACCATCATACTCCCACACCAGCATTAGGGAGTAGTCATTTTTTAACAACAGGGGGGTGAGGGGATTTTCCCGTGAGCGGGTCGAAATTCTTTTGTTCCCAAATGTTTTCGGTCCCCCCCCCATGGCAGGTTGAAAATTAGCGCGGCCGACCCCTTTGTGCTATGAATATGCACTGGCTTTTTCACTAGAAAGGGGTGCAATTGTTTTGGTCCCTCCCCCCTCAGGAGGGGTCCAAATTTGTTTGTTTCTCCCCCCCCCCTTCAAGGGGTCCAAAATGTTTTGGTCCCCCCAATCCCCCCCCCCCCTGTTATTAAAAAATGACCACTCCCATATATATCCCAATTGGACCAAGAAAGAAAATGGTTTGTGCTATTGGGTAATGAGTTTAGGTTTTTACTGTGTGATTCGGTTAATGTGGGTTTATTTCACAGTCATTTCTCCATTTGGGACCCAATCCAGCATTTCGTTTACAAAAGGTAGGGGCAAAGGACAGCAATGTCTCAGGTATCCTTCTGCAGTGTAGCGTTATGCTGACATGTCCCTACAGGGCTTCATACCACAATGTTACATTATCTTACAATACCCCCTGGAGGAGATATGATATCCGTTTCCTTACGCTATCAGTACCTTAACAGTGTTATTTACAATATAGGAATAACCCCTGCTGGTGTAATCATTGTTTCTATTGAATTATAAAGCTATTGGGCACCACTAGATAAAGTTAGGACAGCCGCAACTTGAAGTTAGATTTCAAATCACTCCCGAATTTGTTGATGACATCTCTTTGTCAAGTAAGTGGTGACACATTGCCAAACTCGTGGTGAGAACTTGTTGAGTCATTGGTCACAAGGTCAGCAGGTTACAGGTATAACCCTTTAAGGGCTGCATCATGCCTTAGTATGCTATGTCCCTACACTGAAAATCCATAAGTTTAAAGGGTTAGTCAGTACAGACTAACCTAGGTTGATCATATGAGTGTTAGTCACAATGGCAAAGTTATATTAAAAAATGACCGAGGTGTCAGTCAATAGTGGCTAACCTAGGTTCATCATTGGTGTGTTGTATTTGTAAACCACTAGTTAGTGCCACCTGTGATGACCACTCAGTGGCTCCCCCTGGAAATAAAAAGACTAAGGTGGGTTGGTCAGTATAGTGACCAACCTGACAATAATAACTAATCTAGGTTGGTCGTATAGGGAGCCAAAAAATGACCAACTAGGTTAGGCACTAGTGACTGAGAGATTGGGCGTATAGGGAGCCTAGGAATTTCAGTGTAGTCAGCATGATACATGAATGTATCCATAGCTGAATCACTGGCCAGCGCGGTATTCCTGCATCATGCCGAACCAGCGGGAGTGTATCTACTTCGTAAAGTCGGCATGATGCTTGAATGCAGCCCTGGTGCGTTACCCACCAGGGCTGCATTCATGCATCATGACGACCAGGGGCATGCTGCATTAAAGCACTATGCGGCCCTTAAAGAGTTATACAGCCCCTATTCACCGTTGTCGCCTTCCGTGTTACCACCTCCCTACGTCAACATTAGTCCACCCCCCACCTCAACCACACAGGTGTCTAAAGTTCAACTCCCAATTAAAGACAAATTTAATTACAGCTTCCCCAATAGGCCAACAAAGCCTAGTGATAGCCTGAAAAGCCTAACCCGGACCTCCCCGGGCCTGAGGCCAATCAGACAGGGTGGATGTGTCATGTCCAGGGGTGGGCCTCATTCAGAGGTAGGAATAGCCGGGACGCCCCCTGAACTGGTCATCGGGGGTGGTCGGAGATATTGCCATAGGGGCTGAGTATGGGGGTAGGGGAGTAAGGATAGGCTACCTGTATATTTTCCCACTAAATTAATTTCAAATCCCCCACTCAAGCAGGATAGACTTATACAGGGTAGTCATTATGGTGGTGGTAGATTGGGCTGATGGAGGGGGGGGGGGGGTCATTTCCGCCCGGACATGCAGTTTTCTGGAGGATGGGTAAAGGGGGTGGGGACATATGATCGATCTTCAGCAAGAAAAAGTGTGAGTATTAGTTTAGTCGGAGGGGGACCGAGAGGGGTCACAAAAATCACTAGGCATTCCCTCCGATATGCATACATCCGCCCCCTCTAACCAAATATCGACCACTACCATACTTAACTTCTTAACAAATTCACATGTTAAAGATCTATGAATACTTATATAGTCGACCCTCACTACCTCGAACATTTGCTTCCTCGGATCCCTCACTTCCTCAGACAGTTGCTTGACAACTGACATCATATGTTCCATTATATTTGGACTTAATTCCACGAATAATTTTCTTCCCTCAGACATTTTGCTTGCATTTTTCAAATTCCAGGAAATGAGGGTCGACATATTTACAATAGAGGCAAAGATCTCCAAGGCCTCAAGGGTCGATTACAGTGAAATCTCGTTATATATATGTAGGGCCTTTTGGCAAGGCGAATTTGCCCCTCAGGCTGTCTGAGAGTTACTAACAGAAGGGTCAGTTTTCTATTGAGTGTCCTTGTGCCACACAAACATGCTATATATCATGCGAAAACGCATTATTACTTTCGTTTTCAAGCAATCTCATAATGAATGTTATTATTGTTTTTCATGCAAATTTGTCCAACTATAAATACTCCCTAACAGGAGATGTTATGCAATAAAAATGTATGCAACTGAGGGCTTTGATTGGATAGGTGAAATGTATGGTAAATTATAATCATGTCTAGACCAATCAATAGCGGTTTTCAAGGGGCTGAATATCACCTCCCTCTATATAGACTACACCCATCAAAATGCCTTAATGTGTGGAAATGAAAAAAACGTCCATGAATCAATTCATGAATCAATTATAGTAAACATATATAAAATGTTAAATATTGATTTATGAGTCTATATGTTCTATATGTTCAAACCCAGGGGAATGTGAGGCAGTTTCACCTCGCAAATGGTACCGATTTCCCAAAGGTTTTCTGACCCTTGTATCCTATACCCACAACGCTAGTGTCCGTGGGTATTGCAGGCTATACTAGGATGTCCTTAATCCCATAATGATGGGGGTATCTAAGGGGATCGCTGTCTAACTCTGTCCATTCATGCACTGTAACCATTATCGCCATGATGCATAAATGCAGCCCTGTAACTCACCAGTGCTGCATTCATACATCATGCCGGCCGTATGAGGTAATCACGTTAAGGGTCGCCATGATACATGAATGCAGCCCTGGTGAGTTCCTCACAAGGGCTACATGCATTCATGCATCATGACGAGAATTGACATAGGGATTTAAACCCCTCTGATTGCATTAAAGGGTTGCAGGAGAGATAGAAACCAGCCGTCTTCAGTACTGCCATTATACAGGTAAATAGAGGGGGCATTACACAGGTATTTAGGGACTACCTGGGACTACCCACCAGAAGGGTTATCTTACGTAGGGTGGAGAGTTGGGGAGGGGTTACTATTGGATAATTCGGTGTAGAGTTATTTGCGATAGATATAGTTTTCTCGCATTTAGAATTGTTCTTTAAAATATGAGTATATCTGTTAGATGAAACAGTCTTGCTAACATTTTAAATAAAACTCATTATCAAGGGCAGTAATCTAAAGTTTTGATTCTAAGCATGTATACGTGTGTGACGGGCTAACAACTTAACCGTGAAGCAGCAGGGGGGGGGGGCTTGATAGGGAGGGTCCCATGTCCCATGTCGATTTTAAGAATAGGCAATGTCGCCATATCAATTTTATGATATGCCCATGTCGCCATATCGATTTTTAGAGATTTCCAATGTCCCATGTTTCTATCTAATTTTCCTCCTGTCCCATGTCATTAAGCCTCAAAATGGTCCATGTCGGCGTGTCGAATCTGAGGGTCTAGGGCCATATTTGGGGAGAGGGGGGTTTAAAGGGACTCAAACTATGTAATGGTAACATATAGTTCTCACCTCAATGCTGCAAGTAGCCCTGACATAATGACATGATGCTTCCATGTTTCATGCTAGTTTGTTGTAACAATGTACCAACGTAGCTCTGGGAAGCAACTCCCCGGTGCAGAAAGGGTTATACATCTTGGCAGTGTATCAAACCAATGATGTCGTCAAGATGAATAAATGCAGCACCAAAAAGGCAAACTGTAGGTGAGCACTATGCTGTCTTTAAATGGTTACGGCAGGATGATGATTTAGTCCCTGATGCCGCGGCATCTGGGTACAATAGGAGGCCATTATCTGGGTCTCTTTACCAGGTGGGGGGGGGGGGGGGTGGGGGGGAGGGTGTTAGGGGGTGAGGGGGATGTTAGGGGGTGGGGGGGGGGGGGGGTAGATGCCCCATGGGGACAACACTAATGACACTCTTACATAAGGATCACCTTGTACCTGTCCATGGTCCTTTAATCCTTTAGTGGCAGCATGATGCCTTAATGCTTCATGGCCTTGGTCGTCATGATGCATGAATGCAGCCCTGGCGAGTAACTCGCCAGTGCTGCATTCAAGCATCATACCGACCCTATGGGGTTGATATACTCCCGAAGGGTCGGCATGATGCACCAATGCAGCACCGGTAAGCTACTCGGGGCTGCATTGGTGCATCATGACGACAAATGTCACCTTTTAGGGACATCCGTCCTCAAGGGTTAACCCATTAATGGCAGTGCTTTATCATGCCACTTTGTCGCCACCAATGCGGCATTGGCAAGTCTACGCGACATGCCTGCATTCGTGCATCATGTTGACCATATGGGGCTGATACACTCCTAAAACAACAGCATGATGCACTAATGCAGTGTTCCTGAATCATATGCCTAGCGCTGTGTTGTTGCATCATGACGACACAGGGGCATGATCCTGAATGTATCATTAACCCTTTAAAGGCGACATGATGCCTTAATGCTTAACACATGGTTATCATGATGCATGAATGCATCAGTAACTCGCCAGTGCTGCATTCAAGCATCATGCCGACCCTATGGGGTTCAGACACCCCCGAAAGGTCGGCATGATGCACCAATGAAACCCCTGGTGAGTTACTCGCCGGGGCTGCATTGGTGCATCATGACAACGAGTGTCATCTTTCAACGACATCCGTCCTTAAAGGGTTAAATGGACCACCGCCCCACCACCCACTGTGTTCTGCATCCCACCAGTATCACAACCCGCCAAGAGGAGCCTTAGATGGGATTAACGTTGTATTTACGGCGACTTGAGAGTCACGCTGCGTCTCAGATGTAGTCAGCTACGTCATTAGCTACGTCATCAGCTACTGCAGGTGACGTACAGGCAGTGTGATGACGTCATACACGTCATGTGACACACTAATGTTACAATGTCACACAGGTTCTGCACCTCCGTCTGCACCTCAGCGAGTAACTAGCCGGTGCTGCATTGGTCTCAACTTCATAGGGCATGATGCTTGAATGCAATCATGGAGAGTAACTCTCCAGGGCTGCATTCATGCATCATGACGACCAAGGATATAATGCATTAAGGCATCATGCCGTCCTTAAAGGGCTGAGGGGGGTAATACAGGTGTGTGGCAGCAATCAGCAGGTCACACTACAGGTGTAACTCAGGCTAATTTACACAATGTGGTGTCCAATGTCCAATTTGGTGCTTAACCCTTTAAGGATGACATGACAACTCATCAGCTAATCATGAATTCTGGTCATGAAGCAGACATGCAGTGCTGGGCAGGAGCTTGGCGACATTGGATCGGTGGGACATGGCAATCCACCAGTAGGATTGGCGTAAATGCAGCCCTGGCTGGCGAGTTACTCATCTAGTAGGGATGCCGAGTTACTAATCTAGTAGGAGTGGCGAGTTACTCACCCAGGCTGTATTCATACACCATGGTTGGGAAACGTGTATCAAGGCACTATCTGACACCGCATAGTTAACCAGTTAACTACAACTAATTACCGCCATGAATAGATGATGAACAATGTCCATTGGCCCCTCTCCCTCTCACTCTCTCCCCACTCTCTCTCTTCCTCTCTCTCTCTCCCTCTCTCTCTCTCTCTCTCTATCCCCCTCTCTCTCCCTCTCTTCCTCTCTCCCCCCCCTCTCTCTCTGTCTCTGTCTCTCTCCCTCTCTCCCTCTCTCTCTCCCTCTCTCTCTCTCTCTCTCTCTCTCTCTCTCTCTCTCTCTCTCTCTCTCTCTCTCTCTCTCTCTCTATCTCTATCTCTCGCCTTCTCTCCCTCTCACAGACACACCGACACACACAGCCAGAAATGTCAATATAAACCCAACAACAGCATACAGAGCATCGATAACAGTTTGTTATAACTACTCAGCATAGGTCGGCAAAAGACTAAGTGAGGGTGAAGCCGAGTGAGAGGTCAAGTGAGGGTAAAATACTAAGCGAGGTTTAAAGTCAGAGTGGGGATAAAAGGCTAGTAAATAAGTGATGGATAGCTATACAAGGGACAACCGAGCAATAAAACAACTGCAATGTCCTTGGACTTTATTAGATCCACCCATGAAACTCTACGGTTATAAAATAAATGAGTCAAAAACTCGTCTAAGTGACAAGGAAGCGGGTCTTCTAGCTGGAGATAGAAGACCCACTTGGCACGTGCCAGTCCAAAACCCATCATTTGGCAGCTCCAGATTATATTTGTGGGATGATAACCTGATAGGTTAGACAACTTTTCACTCGTTTATCTTATGATAGTCACTTCGACGAGTCTGGAGACAAGTTTACTTTTTCAGTGTAGGTTAGTGTTAGAGTGATTATATTAAGCTTTAAGTCTGTTTATCTCTCACCACCTCGCCAGCCCGTCATAATACCCAACAATAACATTAAGCGATGATTTATACATTTTGTTACAAGTGGATTTGGCCAGGCCCTGGCCAGCATTGGGTACAGACCAATGCACCTGTGGCTTTCCTCCTCCAGCTCTTTAAGGGCCGTAGAGTAATTAAATATGGCATACTATTTGTTTGCACGATGCATCAATTCCCTAGGGCTGCATTGGTGCATCATGCCGACTCTTTGGAACCGTATCAATCCCATATATGCTTGGCACGATCCTTGGATTCAGGGCTGCATTCTCTATGCCTACAAGGGTGATACTGCCCAAAAATGCTGGCATAATCCACCAATGCGATACTGGCGAGTTACTTGCCGAGGCTGAATTCATGCATCATGAAGACAAATGTCAACATGCATTAAATCCACAGGATATAAAAGCACTATATATGGGCAGCAAATATCCCCATCAAAGCACTATGCGGTCCTTAAAGGAGTAACTGCCTTTTGCCGACTTCACGCTGGCTACCTGCCACACAGCCATATAAGGGAGTGGTCATTTTTTAACAACAGGGGAGGGTGGTTGGTGGATTTGGGGGGGGGGGGGCAGAACAATATAGACCCCTTGAAGGGGGGGGGGGAAACAAATTTCACCCCTTTTTAGTCAAAAAGCCCGCGCGTTACTATAGATCAAAGGGGTCGGCCACGCTCAATTTCAGCTGGCCTGAGGGGGGGATCAAAAATATTTCAAAAATGTCAACCCCCTTGCGCGAAAATCTACCGACCCCCCCCTCCTGTTGTTAAAAAATGACCACTACCTAACCATATAGTTACAGCCATGCTCAATATGCAAATAGGTACATAGAGTGTCTATGTTGGTGCAGGTCGGGGTAGGATGGGGGCCATCCTGCTATTTCTGGTCCCAGTGGGTGTGTTTGTGTGTGGGTCAAGGATTAGTGAGTTCATATCCTATATATGTGGCAGATTGTGACAGAGAGAAACAAAGACAGAGGGAGGGACCAGGACAGAGAGACAGAGAGACAGAGAGACAGAGCGACAGAGAGACAGATAGACAGAGACAGGGAGACAGAGAGACAAAGAGACATAGGGACGGAGAGACGGGGAGACAGAAAGATAGAGCCAGGGGGACAGAGAAACAGGGACAAAAGAGAGGGAGATAGAGAGACAGGGATAGGGGGACGAGGACAGAGAGACATAGAGACATAGAGACAGAAAGACAGATAGAATGACATGCAGACAGAGACAGGAGAGAGATAGTTATAAACACACAGAACGAATTAACAAAATTACATATTTTACAAGTATATTTTAAAAGTGGATATGGCTATGAAAATAGAAATTGGAGCATATATAATCCAGAGAAAGACGGATATAATCAAAGAGTGGACAGAGAGACAGGGAGCGGTGTGGAGGAGGGAGAGACAGGGGCAGAGACAGACAGAGTACAGTATACAC